>RCUC01138476.1:0-93975 GCA_003697995.1 Taxidea taxus jeffersonii | reverse complement strand
GACCCCTTTCAATATTTCCTGTAGAGCTGGTTTGGTGTTTACAAACTCTTTCAGTTTTTGTTTGTCCTGGAAGCTTTTAATCTCTCCTTCTATTTTCAATGATAACCTAGCTGGATAAAGTAATCTTGGCTGCATGTTTTTCTCGATTAGTGCTCTGAATATATCATGCCAGTTCTTTCTGGCCTGCCAGGTCTGTGGATAAGTCTGCTGCCAATCTAATATTTTTATCATTGTATGTTACAGACTTCTTGTCCCGTGCTGCTTTCAGGATTTTCTCTTTGTCGCTAAGACTTGTAAATTTTACTATTAGATGGCGGGGTGTGGGCCGATTCCTATTGATTTTGAGGGGTGTTCTCTGCACCTCCTGGATTTTGATGCTTGATCCCCTTGCTATATTAGGGAAATTCTCTACAATAATCCTCTCCAATATACCTTCTGCTCCTATTTCTCTTTCTTCTTCTTCTGGAATCCCAATTATTCTAATGTTGTTTCGTCTTATGGCATCACTTATCTCTCGAATTCTCCCCTCATGGTCCAGTAGTTGTTTGTCTCTCTTTTGCTCAGCTTCTTTATTCTCTGTCATTTGGTCTTCTATATCACTAATTCTGTCTTCTGCCTCATTTATCCTAGCAGTAAGAGCCTCCATTTTTGATTGCACCTCATTAATAGCTTTTTTTATTGCAACTTGATTAGACTTTAGTTGTTTTATTTCTCCAGAAAGGGCTTTTATTTCTCCTGACAGGGTTTCTCTAATATCTTCCATGCCTTTTTTGAGCCCGGCTAGAACCTTGAGAATCGTCATCCTGAATTCCAGATCTGACATATTACCAATGTCTGTATTGATTACATCCCTAGCCTTAGGTCCTGTCTCCTGCTCTTTTTTTTGTGGTGAGTTTTTCCGCCTTGTCATTTTGTCCAGATAAGAATCCGCTGTTCTCCTTGTTAAGTGAACTTGGTCTTGGCTGGATTTCTTTGATCTTCTGGGGGAGGGGCCTTTGTAGTGATTCTCAAGTGTCTTTGCCCCAGGTGGAATTGCACCGCCCTTACCAGGGGCCGGGCTAAGTAATCCTCTCAGGTTTGCTTTCGGGAGCTTTTGTTCCCTGAACGCTTTCTGTAGAGTTCCGAAGGACGGGAATGAAAATGGCGGCCTCCCAATCTCCGGTTCAGAGGAGCCGAGAGCTAGGGTCCCCAGTCTTCAGTGCGCCTTCATAGAAAAGCGTTTAATCACTCCCGTCTCCCCAGCCTCCGTTTGCGCTCGGAGACCGCGCTCGGAGACCGCGCTTGGAGACTGCGCTTGGAGAAAATCGTTCGTAAGCAGTCCTGTCTCACTGGCTTCTGGGAGCGCTCCGAGCTCACCCAGCCTGTGACCAAGCGTCTCTGTCTCTGGCAGAGTCCCACCTGGAGTCTCCGAACCCTGTAGATCCCTGAGCTCTCCCGGGTCGGAGTCTCCCCGGATCTTGTGGGGACCTCTCGCACAGAGCACTGGCCGTGCCACAGAGCACCGGTCCGTGTCACAGAGCACTAGGAAACCTCGGCTCTGTCTCCGCAGCCGGCTTCCCCGCTCTAATACCTGTGAGCTCTGCGACACTCAGACACCCCCGATCCTTCTGTGACCCCGCGGGACCTGAGTCCACGTTGTCCCCGTGAGGTCTTCACCCCAGTTTAGCCTCTGGAGCGATGACCCTCCGTGGAGCAGACTTTTAGAAGTCCTGATTTTGTGCTCTGTCGCTTGCCGGGAGCTGGCCCCTCCCCCTGGGGTCTATCTTCCCGTCGCGTTGGATTCACTTCTCCGCTGGTCCTACCTTTTAGAAAGTGGTCGATTTTCTGTTTCTAGAATTGTTGTTTTTCTTCTCTTCGATCTCCTATTGGATTCATAGGTGTTCGGAATGGTTTGATTGGCTATCTAGCTGATCTCCTGCTGTCTGATGTCGTCTCAGCCTGCTACTTCTCCGCCATCTTGACTCCTCCCCCTATAAACATTAATTTTATATGTATGATACTTTGGTGCTTACCAGCTAAGTTTGTGGTTTCTGTTCTGTTAACAAATGTAAATGAAACTTTTAGGACAACCTTGAAGACAGAAATAGATCCTACAAATACTTGTTTTAAGAGTGTTAAGATGGGGTACCTGGGTGGCTCAGTTGGTTAAGCATCTACCTTGGGCTGAGCTCATGTCCTGGGATCGAGCCCCGCATCAGGCTCCTTGCTCAGTGGAGATCCTGCTTATCCTTCTGCCTGCCTCTCCCTCTGCTTGTGCTCTCTCTCTCTGACAAATAAATCATATATTTTTTTTAAAAAAGGTGTTACGATAGTGAATACTTTGTAAGTTAAATGATACATAGTTTTACACCTGTCTTAAATCTATTTTAAACCTAAGCATGTATGCATAATTTTTAAATTTATTAAGTGTATAATATATTGTTTAATGTTATAGCATCTGTATAAAATAAGTGGAAGCAAATACCATCCATCCCTCCCTTTACGGGTGACTCAAAGAAATGAAATAACTAGGCAGATTTGAACCCAAGTTTTGTTACTTCAGGGCTGGCTCTTTTTGCACTAATCCGTATGACCTTTAGAACTTTTTCCAGATGCTCTTTATAAAATTAAAATTTTTGGAGCAGCATTTGCCATGCCTCAATTATATTTTAAAGATTTTTAACTGGTTAGAAATAAACTGAAGCATTAAAGTGACAAATTTCAACATTACTTTTTGTTCATGTTTGATAGTTAAATATGGATATTAAATATGTCAAGATAAAAATTGGTTTAAGATTTCTACTGTTTAAATTTATTCTAACAGTGTCTGAGTTGTTATCCTAAGTACTTTGTCTAATGTTTAAATTATTACTTCTCAGGTAAGATTTTTTTTTTTTCCCACACTTGCGTGGTATGGTCTATTTCCTAGAAGTTTTTATCCCAGTTTCTCTTTTCTCTGTGTTTCTGTGACTTGACTTTCAAGGGGATAGTTAAATCAACTGCTTTTCCTCACATTTTCTATGTTTCTGACCAAGTGTACTTTCACAGATTCCTCAGTTACTGTCTTTAACTTCTCAACTCTTTAGTGAAAAAAAGCATAAATAATAGAAGAGTGGCAGAATAGAGCCACAATAGTGATATTATATCGGAAGGAACTGGTTCTCTTATATGACACAGTTGTAGAAAGGTTGACTGACTTTTCCAAATCACACTCACGATACTAAATACATTGTAATCATAACTGGAAATATAAAACATGTCTCCTAATTTAAAATCAGTCTTTTCCAGTACCCCCGCCCATATATGACTATGAGCCCAGTCATTATGTATTTTTGAATCTTTAGTTATCAGTTTGTCACTACTCTTACTACTTTAACTTTTTCTTTTTTAAGTTTTATTTATTTATTTGACAGAGAGAGCACAAGTAGGCAGAGCAGCAGGCAGAGGGAGAGGGAGAAGCAGGCTCTCCACTGAGCAGAGAGCCCGATGTGGGGCTCGATCCCAGGACCCTGGGATCATGACCTGAGCCAAAGGCAGCTACTTAACCGACTTAGCCACCCAGGCGCCCCTACCTTAACTGTTTTTTATCTGCCTCAGCATGATTAATGGCAGTTGGTAGATATTTAGTACTTTTCTTTTAACTAAGGCAATTAAGGCTTAAGCATTACCGCTCCCAAGGACAAAGAGATCATTAAAGAAATTAGTAGTGCTTTAGTGCAATCAACAAATTAAAATAAATGATTTTAAATTGAATTTATTTGAGTGCATTAATTTATGTGTACATGTATACATGTATATGCATTAATCATGTATACATAGTACCTACTTTCAAATAGGAGAAACAGATCACTAAATAAAAAGAACACAAAGTTTCCAAATCAACCTGATAGAGTAAGGGCCAGCATCACACAAGAGGTGTTGTGTAAAATCTTAAAAACTAAGTTTACCAAGCAGACTAGGGGTTCAGAAAGGCATTCTAAGTGGAAGGTGTAATATTAAATTCATGATAGCTTATAATCAGAGTTCAAGAGACGATATCAGAGACCAGGCCAAGAAAATTGGACTTATTTCCATGTGTAGGTCTTGGAGAGTTATTGAAAATTTAAACAATAGAATAGTATCTCAGAAAATAAGAAATGATAAGGATAGGGAGAAAACTGGTATTTAGTGGTTAGGCAAAGAACATGAGCTCTCCAAAAATGGGTAGGAATTTAAAACACAAATAAGAAAGCATGTTATAATCAGAGAAGAGAGATTTTGAGGAGTTTATTCCAGTCTTCCGGTTTACTTTAGCTCCAGAGAGCTAAAGTAAAAGGAAGACAAGAAAAAAATCCATGTTTTATATGAGTTAATAAGCCACTGGGATCTGTTGCCAGAGCAGTCTACATACTGTACTGAGGAATGAAGCCTGATTGCAATGCTCTAAAAGGTTTATAAATGTGAGTAAGCAGGGTTTTTTAGGGATGGAGAATGAAGAAGTAGAAGTGGGGGAAGGGGGGAGTAAAAGATTTTTTTTTTTTTTAGTCTTACCCAGTAAGTATTAAATTCATTTGTATATAACAGAACATTCAATGAACAGTAGTTTCTTTCTTTCTTTTAAAAAGATTTTATTTCTTTATTTGACACAGAGAAAGAGAGTAAATACAAGCAGGGGGAGTAGGAGAGGGAGAAGCAGGCTTCCCACTGATCAGGGAGCCCAAAGTGGGGCTTGATCCCAGAACCCTGGGATCCTGACCTGAGCTGAAGGCAGATGCTTAATGACTGAGCCACCCAGGAGGCCCTGAATAGTAGTTTCAAGAAGAAAGAATTCAGTTTTCCTTTTAGCAGCTCTGTGATACTAGCAGGGAACCCAGGCTCCTTCTGAATCCCTACTCTACCACCTATAAGCCTTACTCTGGTTTTATTTGTTGCCATCTAAAATGAGCTACTGTGGAGATGCTAATATAAAATAAAATAAAATTTAAATGCTACTGTGCTAATCTAAAAAAATAAATAAAATGAACTACTGTGGCTGATAGGAAAAATAAGTGACTTATAATTCAGATGCATTAAGGAATGAAGGGAGAAAAAGATTAAAAATCATTGATTTGTGATACTTATTTAAAGTTAATCATTCTGTTATATCTGCTGTTTTTCAATTTAAATTGCCATTTAAATATAATGTTTGTTTCCTCTTCCCAAATAGACAAGTTACTTTTTAAACCTTACCCTAAGCCTTGCTTATTATAAAACCATAATATTTTCTGTTACTTTTAAAAATTTGTGGTAAATGCATAAAATTTGCCATCTTAACTATTTTTAAGTGTATAATTAGTTCAGTAGTGTTAGGTGCATTCATATTGTTGTTACCACACCCCCCCACTCATCCACAGAACTCTTTTCTTCGCATAGAACTGAAACTCTACCTGTTCTCATTTCCCTCTGCCCTAGGAAACCACCATGCTATCTCATGAATTTGACTACTTTAGGAATCCCTTATATAAGGGGAATCATGCAGTATTTGCCCTTCTGTGACTAGCTTATTTCTCTCAGCACAATGTTCTCAAAGTTCATTCATTATAGCATGTGTCAGAATATTCCATTGTATGTATATGCCACATTCTGTTTACCCATTCTTCCATTCATACTTGAGTTGCTTCCTTTTGGCTATTGTGAATAATACTGCTATGCACGTGAGTGTGCAAATATATTTTCACAATATGCTTTCAGTTATTTGAGGTTTATGCTCAGAAATGTAATTGATGGATCATGTGATAATTCTGGGTTTTTTTTGAGGAGTTACCGTACTGTTTTTCATAATGGCTACACCATTTTATATCGTCACCCGCAGTGCACAAGACTCTTTACATCCTTGTCAACGCTTGTTATTTTCTAGGTTTTTTATAGTGACCCTTTGATGGGTGCGAGGTCGTATCTCTTTCTGGTTTGATTTATATTTCCTGATTGGTTAGTGGTATTGAGTATGTTTTGTGCTTGTTGGCCATTTGTACATATTTGGAGAGATGTATTCAAGCCCATTGCCCATTTTTTTTATTAGGTTGTTTTTAATGTCATTGAGTTCTTTAATTTAATGTAGGAATTCTCTTTATGCCCTAGATATTAACACCTTATATAATATACTCAAATTAATTAATTTACTAATTCTATAATTATATACAAATTTATGCTCATTATAACAAACTGCAAGTCTAAAAGTATAGCATCAAATAAAAATAATTCTTTACTCTTCTTCATTTCACCTCCTCCTGAGATTATAACATTCCCAATAGCTTTATTTTTCTGTATTTACTTAGAGAGTGTGCATGCCTGTGCTTGGGAGAAAAGTAGAGGGAAAAAATCCTCAAGAAAATTCCCTCCAAGCACAGAGCCCCTTGTGGGGCTTGATGCCATGATATGACCTGAGCTGAAACCAAGAGTCTGATGCAATGGAGCCATGTAGGCACCCCATCTTTCTGTATTTCGATATGTAGAAGTAATGTCAGTTATTCCTAAATTTTATTTTTTAACTCAAATTAAACCATACCATACATATAGTTCTGACTTTTATCACTAAAGCAATATGCCCTAGGTAGCTTTTTTTGTCCATATATAGAGAGAGTTATTGCATCCTTTTTCTCTCTCTCTTTCTTTTTTTTTTTTACTGCTACACAGTATTTCATAAATATTCCATGGTGTGTGTTTGTCAAGCTCTTTATTTACAAACATTTTCTATGATTGAAATAATACTGTACTCAGCAACCTTGAATTATATATCACTGTACTTGTATAAAAGTAACACTGAAGTATGGACTACTTAGAAGTGAAATTGTTGGATCAAAAGCTATAGTTTTATCTTTTCTTTTCTTTTTTTATTTTTTTTATTTTTTTTTGAGAGAGTATGTTTGTGCACCCAGTGGTTGGGGGAGGGGTACAGAGGGAGAAAGAGAAACTTAAGCCAGCTCCACCCCCAGCTTGGAGCCCATCTCCAGGCTCAGTGTGTTGACCCTCAGATCATGACCTGAGCTGAAATTAAGAGTCAGATGCTCAACTGACTGAGCCACCCAGTGCCCCTATAGTTTTACCCATTTTAATTTAATTTTTGAGTAATTGATATATTCATGTGATTATAAGTCAAAAGATATATATAAGGAAGAAATTGCATTTCACCTTTGCCTTTCAGCCAGCCATTTTCTGTCCCCATAGGCAACAATTCTAATTAGTTTCTTTTGTATCATTCCAGCAATATTTTGTAATATTATACAAGTAAGTACTATTAGATACTTTAGTTTCCTATCTTTTTTTACAAAAAACGGTGGCATACTATTTACCTGAGTTTGTGCTTTGCACTTACCCAGCAACAGATCCTGAGATCTTTCCATAACAGAGCATGAACTATTATGTTAACATAGAATTATACCTAAATAATTATAATTACATAATCATAATTATTAATAATGAATGGCTGCATCTTATTTTGTCCTATGAATTATTATGGGTGTAGACCACAATTGATGAACATTTAGGTTGTTTCTAGCTTTTTGGTAATACTAACAATGCTGTTATGAATAAACATGGTATATCAGTGGTATATCAGTGAGATAAATTTGAATATGTGAAATTACTAAGGATTTCTGCATGTTTAATTTGGATACAAGTTACTCGGTGCATAGAGATGTGCAATTTTTTCGTCTATTCTGTATTATCTCTGCTTCTTCCATGTTTTTTTGTTATTGTAAGTTTGGGGTGTTTTTTTAACCTTCATGTTGGAGATTTTTTTCAGTGTGTCTGGTGGGTTTTTTGTTATCTGTTCATATTTTTGAATGGCAGGTTAAGTTCCATCTTTGGAAACCTATTCCTAATTTACCTCCTGCACCCTCCCTCACCCCCACAGCACCCCCTTTTTCTTGACCGTAAGCAGCAATACTATTGAATTTCTAAATAATTGGTTAAAAAATGTGTTAGGATGGGTTGCCTGAGCAGCTCAGTCAGTTAAGTATTTGACCCTTGGTCTCAGCTCAGGTCATGATCTGAGAGTCATGAGATTGAGCCCTGCATGGGCTCCACACTCAGCATGGAGTCTGCTCAAGACTCTAATGCACCTGTACTCTGTCAGAGTTCGTAGTTACCCTGCAAAGGAAAGAGTAGTTATGTAGATAAAATTGTCACTTTAATGTAGTTGATCTCAACTTCAACTAAGAATTGGAATTAACCTGGGGAGCTTTCAAAACAAGTCTGTTTCCTACCCCCTCCCTCCAGATATTCTGATTTAATTTTTGTGGGGTGCAGCTGGACATTGGGAGTTTTAAAGCTCACCAAGTGTTTTACCACGAAACCAAAGTTAACACTTGTTTCTTGAGAGTATTGGTTGACAACTGAAGGGGGTCTTGCCCCCCAGGGGATACTTAGTAGTGCCTGGAGACATTTTTGGTTGTCGTAATCACAATTTATTGCATGCATCAATTACAGGGTGCAGACCAAGTGTGCTACTTACCATCCCACAAAGCATGGGACAGTTCCCCACAATGAAGAACTATCCAGCTCCAGATGTCAGTAGTGTCGCTGTTAAGAAACCTGCTTCATACAATGCTGTAGCTAATTACCATTTTATTGGAGCTCTTACTTCATCTATGAATTTGATTGTTCAAGCCAGACATTCTTTATTCTCTAGTGACTCTAGCCTGGCCTCTTAGAGACTGTGTGTGTGTGTGTGTGTGTGTGTGTGAGATATAAGTATACATATTGGTGATAGCAGTATCACTGATATTTTAAGTCTTTTTAAAACCTTGAATGTCAAAAAAAACAAACAAACCTTGAATGTCCTTAGTTTTTCCTTGGTATTTATTAGTTGTGTGAATGATAGACTAGCATTAAAGAAGCACTTAATGTGCTAATACATTAGATGCTCTTAAAAAGCCAGTTAACTAAATTAACCATGTAATTGTAACATAATGATAATAATCAAGAATCTTCATATTTATTTCATTGCATGTTAAGTGGCCTTTTTTTATAAAATAGCTGTTTTGATGGTTGGAGATGAACTGTTTTGAAAAAAATACACATAATTATTCAAAATTTAATTGATATATTAAAGTATCTATGAATTTTTATTTACTGCTGCCTAACTTCAGAAAATTTGGTGAGAAGGGACACTTGGGTGTCTCAGTCGTTTAAGCTGCTGACTCTTGATTTTGGCTCAGGTCATGATCTCAGAGTCCCTGCGCTCAGTGGGGAATCTGCTTGAGGATTCTCTTTCTCCCTCTCCCTTTGCCCCTCCCCCTGCTTGTATGTTTTCTCTCTCCCCTTCTTTCTAAAATAAATAAACCTTTTAAAATAAAAATGAAAAGAAAATTTGGTAAGAAGGAATGCTAATGGTAAATTGAATTATAACAGTTTAAGAAAAATGCCTTCTATTGTTTTTGTCTAATTAAGTTCTGTAATGATAGGTGTGGATAAAAGGAAGAAAGATGCTGACAAGGTCAAACTCATTTAACTGGATAGCTCTAACTTGGGCTATTCCTGATGTGGAATTTTTCTTCTCTGCTCCCACTATATCCTATGTGCCTAGTAAGTTTTTGCAGTTAAGATAAAAGTAATCTAAGAAATTACATAGGCACTTTTCAGCATTTTTATTTTATTCTTTTAAATTTGCTGTTATATTTAGGTTGTATTATTATGTTTAGATCGAAGGTTAAAGGGTACTCCCAACTTTCCAAAAAGAACAAGATAGTGTACTTGGATTTATTTTTGTTTATTTATTTATTTTTACTGGATCACTTTACTAATGTGCTAATACATTAGATGCTCTTAAGAAGCATCTAATGTATTAAAAATACATCTAATGTATTAAAAGGGAAATTAAACAAGGATGAAAAAATACATGTTTAAAGGAGAAGTACATACAGCAAGGTGTCCTCCATGGGCCATGGAAGAGGACAGGCAGATTATACTGAGCTCTAGTAAGTCAAGAATGCCAACGGTAAATTAACTACAGAAACAAAAGTCTTAAGCCATTTTGTTTGGGGAGAAAAAGACCACATAAGCCATTTTAATCAGGAAAATTCACTGTGGGCAAATATGAATGTGTATTTAAGAGAAAAAGCTGATGGAAAGTTTTCAGCTACCATTTATTTCCTGGGAAGAGCAGCCCAGTGTTGTGCCATGGCTAAAAGATCAACCATAGTGGATACCATCAGAAAAACACAAAACCAGCAAACTGACATTTCACCATCTTATAAAACCATAATGCTGCCAGGTACTTTGCCAAGTAGACACTTCAAGACCTTAACAAATTCCTAATTTGGGGAATATCATTACTCTTTTAGATGTCTTCACTTTCTGTTCATTGCTGTCATCATCTACTTTAAAGAATAGCTTTGTTTTCTTTTTTTTTTTTAAGACTTTATGTATTTATTTGACAGACAGAGATCACAAGTAGGCAGAGAAAGAGCGGGAAGTGGGCTCCCCGCTAAGCAGAGAGCCCAATGCGGGCCTCCATGCCAGAGATCATGACCTGAGCTGAAGGCAGAGGCTTTAACCCGGGTGCCCCAATAGCTTTGTTTTCAAGGCAGTTTCCTTAACATCCTACTATAAAAAAATTTCAAATGTAACAGAATTTTGAAAGAATAATGTTTTTTTATTATGTTAGTCACCATACAGTACATCGTTAGTTTTTGATGTAGTGCTCCATGATTCAAAGTTTGTGTATAACACCCAGTGCTCCATGGAATCCGTGCCCTCCTTAATACCCATCACCAGGCTTGCCCATACCCCCATCCCCTCCCTTCTAAAACCCTCAGTTTGTTTCCAGGAGCCCATAGTCTCTCATGGTTCATCTCCCACTCCAGTTTCTCCCCCTTCATTTTTCTCTTCCTTCTCCTAATGTCCTCTGTGTTATTCCTTATGTTCCACAAGTAAATGAAACCATATGATAATTTACTTTCCGTGCTTGACTTATTTTACTTAGCATAATCTCCTCCAGTCCCATCCATGTTGATGCAAAAGTTGATTATTCATCCTTTCTGATGGCTAATATTCCATTGTGTATATGGACCATACCTTCTTTATCCATTCATTCACCTATCGAAGGGCATCTTGGCTCTTTCCACAGTTTGGCTGTTGTGGACATTGTTGCTTGAACATTGGGGTGCATATGGCCCCCTTTTCACTACCTCTGTATCTTTGGGGTAAATACCCACTAGTGCAATTGCTGGGTCATTTGAAAGAATAATATAAGAATATCCAGATATTCTCTACCTAGATTTAAGTTTTTTTCCTATACCATATGAAAGTAAGTTGTGGATATGCCTAAGGATAAGGACAGTTACTTATAACTATAATATTTTTATCATATCTAAGAAAATTAACAGTTCTACATTCCATCTATTCTCTGGTTTAGAGCTATTTTTTTTCTTTAAGCTTTTTTATTTAAACATATAATGTAACTCCCAACACCCTTCTCCCCCACCCCCCTCAGTTTGTTTTATGACATTAAGAGTCTCTTTTGGTTTGTCTCCCTCCTGATCCCATCTTGTTTCATTTTTTCTTTTCCTACCACCTTAACCCCCACCCCCGTTGCATCTCCACTTCCTCATATTAGGGAGGTCATGTGATAGTTGTCTTTCTCTGATTGACTTATTTCGCTAAGCATAATATTTGGTTTGTCATTTTTTTAAATTTTTTTTTCTTTAAGCTTTTTTATTTAAACATATAATGTAACCCCACCACCCTCTCCCAACTCCTCTCCTCATCCACCCCCCTCAGTTTGTTTTATGACATTAAAAGTCTCTTTTGGTTTGTCTCCCTCCAATCCCATCTTGTTTCATTTTTTCTTTACCTACCACCTTAACCCCCACCCCCGTTGTCATTTTTGAAGACTACGTATGTCTTAATGATTTGAGAACAGTGAAAACTTACTGAGATGCAAATATGATTGGCTAGCTCATATCCCAACAAATGAGTCATTTCCACTTCTATCTTAAAGTATATGGTTCAGATTTATGTAGCAGCAAAAATATCTCAACTTACTGTATGTCATAGATTAAGAAAATTATTCACAGATGAGTGAAATTATAAATATATAGCTTTTTAAATTCTATCTTTTGAGCTAAAAATCACATATTATAAAATTCACTGTTTCAAAATTGCTCAATTCAGTGGGTTTCTTTTAGTGTATTTACAAAGTCGTGCATCAGTCACCAGTAATGCCACAATATTTTCTTTACTTCCCCCAAATTCCGTATCCATTAGCAGTCATTATCCATTCTTCCTTCCTCCCCAGACCTAGCAACAAATAACTACTTTATGGCTATATGAATTTGCCTATTCTGACCTTTCATATAAATGGGACCATACATTATGTGACCTTTCCTATCTGGTTTCTTTGACTTAACAAAATGTTTTCAGAGTTTATCTATGTTATATTATATATCAGTACTTCATGCCTTTGTAACCAGATGATATTACACCATGTGAATATGCCATATTTTCTTTATCCATTCATCAGTTGATGAACATTTGTGTTGTTTCCACTTTTTAGTATTATAAATAATGCTGCTCTGAAGTTTTTCTGCTTATGAAGTTGCTACGGTTTTGTATGGACATGTGTTTTTCATTTCGTATGGGCATATACTTAGGAGTTGAATTGCTGAATCAAATGGTAACTCTTATGTTTTAAGTTTTTGAGGAATTACCAAACTGTTTTTGAAAAATGGCAGCACCATTGTACATTCCCACCAACAACATAGGAGGATTGCATTTCTCCACATTCTTGCTGTCACTTGTCCACACCACTTTTTTTTTTTGTTATAGCCATTCCAGTGCATGTGATGTAATAGCCCATGGTTTTGATTTGTATTCTCATGGTGACTGATGATGATGAGCATCTTTTCATATGTTTATTGGGCATTTCTATACTTTCTGTGGAGAAAATATTCATTCTCTTCCTATGGAGAAATAATCGTTTCTCTGAGAAATACTCATTCTCTTACCATTTTTATTTGTTGTTTTCTTTTATTGTTTAGTTAGGTTTCCTCTATATATTCTGCATACTAGACCCTTATTAGGTATATTATGATTTGCAAATATTTCTCCCATCTGTAGGTTGTCTTCATTTTTTTTATAGTATCCTCAAACGAGTAAGTTTTTAATTTTTATTAAGTCCAATTTATTTTTTCTTTTGATTGCTTGTGTTTTTAAGTATCAGATCTAAAGAACTATTGCCTAATCAAAGGTCATGCAGATGTATACTGTTTCCTTCTAAGAGTTTTATATTTTAGCTCACACTTTTGGGTCTTCACATTTTGATTTTTGATTGATTTTTGGTTGATTTTTGTACACAGTGTGACATAAGTACCCAGATTCATTCTTTTTCCCATGGATACCCAATTGTCCCAGCATCATTTGTCAAAAAAACTATTTCTTCCCCATTGAATGGTCTTGACACCCTTGTGAAAAATCGGTTAACCATAGCTATATGGGCTTCTAGACTCTGAATGCTGTTCCATTGTTCTGTATATCTTTCTTTATGCTAGTCTTATGTGGTCTTCCTTTGTTGAACTTTGCAGTGAGTTTTGAAATTAGGAAGTGTGAGTCTTCCAGATTCATCCTATTTATTAAGTTTATTTCTAAGGGTTCTTTTTTTTTATGACATTATGAATGGAGTTACTTTTTAAATGTTATTTTTGATTGTTGCTCTTGTATAGGAATAAGAAATTTTTATATATTGATCTACTATCCTTCAGTCTTGCTGACCTAATTCTATCATAGTTTTTTTTAGGATATTCCTTAGGTTTTTCTGTATATAATATTGTGTCACCTGAAAATAAAGACAGCTTTATCTCATTCTTATCTGCCTTTTATTCCATTTTCTTGCCTAATTGCCCTGGCTGTAATCTCTAGTACAGTGTTGAATAGAAATAGTAAAAGTAGATATCCCTCTCTTCTGCCGTTTGAAGGGGGAAAATTTCAGTGACCGTCATTAAGTATGATGTTAGCAGTGGGTTTTCCATTAAATGATCTTTATCAGGTTGAGGAACTTATATTTCATTACCACATTGGTGGATGTTCAAGTTTGTCAAATGCTTTTTCTGCACCTGTTGAGGTGATCATATTAGATTTTTTTCCTTATGCAATTCATAGAGTATATTACATTATTGATTTGATTAATTCTTGTATGTTGAGCCTATCTTGTATTCTTAGGATAAATCACACTGGCTCATGGTGTACAGTCTTCCAAATATGATGACAGATTCAATTTGCTAGTATTTTGGTAAGGATTTTTGTATCTGTATTCATAAGGGATCTGGGTTTTTATTTTTCTTTCTTGCGATATCTTGGACTGATTTTGAAATCAGGGTAATGTTGACCTTACAGAATGAATGACTTTGGAAGTATTCCAAATACTTTGGAAGTATTCCTCCCCCTCCCCCTCCTCCTCCGTTCTTCTCCTTTCTTCTTCTTCTTCTTCTTCTTCTTTTGACACATTAACATTCTTAGTTTATTAATCCTTTCATGAAAAATCTGCACAATCACCACAGATAAAGCCACTGCAGCATCTTTACTCCTTTTGTTGTCCAATCTCCAGCTCACATTTTGCCAGCACCAGCATTGCCTTTTGCAGTCCCCCTGACTTTCTTCATTCTGTTCTTGCGTACTTTTTGATATTTTCTTGAGGTCTTTTTCTTCTCATACAGACCATGTCTTGCAAGTCTATGTCATAAATCATGCCGGAGTCCATTGTCTTGCCACCACCAAGATGGGTTCTGAATCCAAATACAAATATGGCATCTGGTGTGGTCTTGTACATTTTGGCTAATTTTTCCTGAATTTCTGTCTTAGGTACTGTTGCCTTTCCGGGATAAAGGGCATCAATAACCATTTTTTTTGCACTAAAGTAGTCGGTTGGTCATGAATTTCCTGGTCCAGATAGTTACTGTGTTGTTCATGATGGTGGCTGAGCTTCAAGCAGCTGGAGAGGAAAAGAGTCCATCTTCTATTTTTATGAAAGAATTTATGAAGGATTGTATTGATCTTTAACTGTTTGGTAGAATTCAACAGTGTGAGACCATCTAGGCCTGGGCTTTTCTTTGTGGGTACTTCTTAAATTACTAACTCAATCTATTTATATAGGTCAGATTGCCTTATTTCTTTTTGAGTCCATTTTGATAATTTGTGTGTTTCTAGGAATTTATCTATTTTGTGTGGGTTATCTGATCTGTTGACATACAGTGTTTCATAGTATTCTCTTCTATAGTACCTTTTATTTCTATAAGTTCACCTGTAAGATTAGTAGTAATATTTCTCTTTCATTCTGATTTTAGTTGAGTCTTCTTTTTTTACTCTTGATCAGCTTAGCTAAAGGCTTATTTAGATTTGTTGTCTTTTTTAAATACTCAGCGTTGGGGTTTCTTAATTTTTTTTCTATTGGTTTTCTATCCCCTATTTCATTTATTTCCACTCTAATCCTTATAATGCCCTCTTTATGCATACATTAGGTTTGGCTTCCTCTTACTTTTCTACTTTCTTAACATGGAAGATTAGGTTATTCATTTGAGACCATTTTAACCAACTGAGCCACCCAGGCGTCCCCATTTGAGACCATTTTAAATGTACTGGATATGCAGCTATAAATTTCCCTCTCAGCACTGCTTTCACTGTTCTGTAAGTTTTGGTATGTTATATTTTCATTTCTATTTACCTCGAAGAATTTTCTAAAGTTTTTTGTGATTTTTTTCTTTGACCCATTTATGATTTCTACTTATTTGTGAATATCCCATTCCTTTAGTTATTGCTTTCTAATTTCAATCCATGTATGATTTTATTCCTTTTAAACATGTTGAGACTCATCTTA
The DNA here is from genome assembly GCA_003697995.1 of Taxidea taxus jeffersonii. Lineage (NCBI taxonomy): Eukaryota > Metazoa > Chordata > Mammalia > Carnivora > Mustelidae > Taxidea > Taxidea taxus. The sequence goes on along the minus strand of RCUC01138476.1, from coordinate 78,170 downwards.
CAGCCTAATATACAATCTGTCCTGCAGAATGTTTCATGTGCACTTGAGAAGAAGATATATTCTGCTATCACTGTGTGGTGGAGTGTTCCATGAGTGTCTGTTAGGTAGTTGGTATATACTGTTATTTATGTCTTCTCTTTCCTTGTTTATCCTCTTCTTAGTTCTATCCATTATTGAAAATGGAGTCTTGAAATCTATAATTATTATTGTTTATTTATCCACTTCTCCTTTCAATTTTGGTCATTTTTGTTTTATGTGTTTTGGAGCTCTGTACTTAGGTGCATAATAGGTTATGACTGTTATATCTTCTTGATAGATTGGCCCTTTCATCATGAAAAACTGCTTTCTTTGTCTCTAGTAACAATTTTTGTTCTAAAGGCATTTTCTCTGATATTAATATAGGCATTCTCTTCTCTTTCAGTTACTTTTGGCATCCTATATCTTTTTCTGTCCTCCTACTTTGACCTATTTTTTTCTTTGAATTTAAAATATATATGTAATATGTAGATGACATATAGTTTGATAATATTTTATTCTAAATTCATTCTGCCTCTCCCTGCTTTTAATTGAAGAGTTTAATACATTTACATTTAATGTGATTACTGATGAGATAGGATGTACCTTTGCCACATTTGCTAATTTTTTATATGTTTTATGTCTATTTTTGTTCCTCAATTCCCCCATTACTGACTTCGTATTAAATGGGTGTTTTATAATGAACCATTTTAATTCCCTTATTTCTATAGATATAGATGTATACAATTATTTTCTTCTGTGGTTATCCTGGAGATTGCAGTTAACACCTCAATTTATAAGAAGCTGGTTTGGATTAATACCGATTTAATTTCAAGTATACAAAATCTATTGCCTATATATGTGTATCTGTTGTGTATGTGTGTGTGTGTATATATAAATATATATATATGCTCTCCCATTACCCCCACTGATCTTACGAATTATGCATCCATCAACACAGATTTGTATTTGGTGTTTTATGTGATTGTCTTTTGGATCAGATAGGAGAATAAAGGAGTTATAAGCAAAAAATACATTTAAACTGAATTTTATATTTACTTTGTGGTTACCTTTACTGGTGCTCTTTATTTCTACATGTGGATTCAAGTTACTGTTTGGTGTCCTTTTATTTAAGCCTGAATGACTCCCTTTAGTATTTCCTGTAGAACCAGTCTGCTGGTGATTAATTCTCTGTTTTTGTCTGACCATTGAGGTCTCTACTCAGTTAGCTTAGTGGTCAGCTATTGATTGGATAGATATTCCTTTAAACACCTTAAAGCAATAAGTCTCCCAGTCTTTGCCAAAGGGCTCTGTGTATGTTGGGGTATGCTGTAAACACTCAGTCGTGCAATTGACAGCCCTTCTTTAGCCTCCACTTCCTACATTTGTGGAGGCTCAGATTTAGCCAGAGGTGAGAGCTTGGCACCTTCTAGGGTCTTGAGATGCACACAGCCCTTTGCATATGCATTACCTTCTAGAGTCCCAGGAATAAAATGGAGCTTTTCAGAGCTTCTATGGAAATCTTACTTACCAGTTTTTTCTTTTAAGGTTTTTGGTTAGTCTGTTATCTGCCCAACTATTATCCACTAAAGTTAAGACATTTGCCTACAATTTATTTTATTTTATTTTTTATTTTTAGAGAGAGGAAGGGGAGGGGCAGGGGCAGAGGGAGAAAGGACATCTTAATTAGACTCCATGCCCACCACAGAGCCCAGCTTGGGGCTCAGTATCACAACCCTGAGATCATGACCTGAGCTGAAATCAAGAGTCAGACACTTAATGGACTGAGGTACCCCTGCCTACAGTTCTTTTTAACAGTTTCCCCTCTGTACGCTTCCATCCCCTCAAGGGAGAAAGCTTTTTGGAGTAGGCAAGTTCTGAGACAGGTCAGATATAGCCAAAGATGGGGTCTTACAAGAATCTACCACAGGAGACAAATAATGACAGTTCTTTATGATGTAGCCTTGAGAGAGTTCCAGCTGTGTTATGTTTATTCTGACCACCGGACTGAACTGGGAATATTGGACTGTTACTTTTCAAGGCTACTGCTTGATCATGAGGGAATCAGATTAAAGCAAGTTAAAAGTGATACAAAGCTGTTCTTATTGAAAATCAGCCGGCTTTCTTGGATAAATGCTCTCCTGTTCACTGCAAGCCTTGGGTTAATTTCCAAAGCTTTGAAAAGTTGATATTGACCACCTTTGCCAGGTTTTCCACTGTTTTATGGAGAAGTGGATCTCAGTGCTCCTCACAGTGCAAATTTTACTGATGTCACCAAAACTATAAAGTTGAAATCCATGAGTATTATAGGACCAGAAATTTATGTGCAGTTCTAACTGCAACGCTTCGTTGAAAAGTTAACTGAAATGAGCCAGCAAATGGAATAGCCATTTTAATCATAAGAAATAAAAACTGCTCACCTGGAAGACAAAAACCTCTATAAAGACTTTCTTAGAGGTCTATAAAAAAGTGTAAACTATAATAAGGACCTCTTCCAAATTGTATTTGATATATCCCTTTGTTACAGAATAAAGTCCAAAGCCCTTATTTTTCAGAGAAAGGCATAATTTTACAGTAGGGAAAGATTTAGACTTTGAAACTAGCCACATCTGAGTTTGACCCTAATTTAGACATATGCTGGGATTTGTAGGTGTAGGCAAGTCCTTAACCTTTAGTGTCAGTTTGCTTTCTATCATTCTGTAAAATACCATACTCTTTTCATTAAGGTTTAGAATTAAAAATGTAAAATGTTTATCACAGTGCTTGGAACGTAGTAAGCCTTCAATATGTGGCAGCAATTGTTATTATTCAGACCCACAATCCAATGTTTTGGCCTTAGCTGATACAAATCTTATTTTATATAAACCTGACAAGAGTAACTGCTTTCCTGGTTTCTGTCACCACAGATTAGCTTTGTTTATTTTTTCAATATTTTATGAATGAAATTTTATAAGAAATTAGTATCTGTGTTTTTTACTCAACATGTTTGTAAGTTTCATGCATTTTGTTTTGTGTGGTTTTGACTCATTCTAATAGCTGTTCACTGTTCCATTTATGAATATATATTCTTTGTTCATTCTATTGTATATGAACATGGGGGCTTTTTTCCCCCCAGTTTGGGTTTTCATTTGCATTTCCTTGAACTAAAGTTGAGGGCCTTTTTATTTGTGTTTTTGGCCAATTGGCTCTATGCTGTTTTTGAGAATGTATTAAAATCTTTGCCCATTTTTCTCATCCGTGTAAACATTAAAGGCAGGTTAAACATATCTTATTTTCTGCTAATATAGTTTCTAGAAGAATGCCATATTGTACATATTTTACCTATATGTATGTATTGATTTGAGATTTTATGCAACAAATCTAATTGGGAACTGATGAGTATTATTAAGAAGGAGCTTTGTTGGGGTTGCCTAGGCTAGGTGACTCAGTCAGGTAAGCTTGATTTTGTCTCAGGTCATGATCTCAGGGTCATGGGATCAGGCTCTGCACTCAGTAGGGAGTCTGCTCAAGATTCTCTCTCCTTCTGCACCTCGCCCTATGCACATGCGCTCTATCTTTAAAATAAATAAACCTTAAAAATTTATTAAAATCATGGGTATTAATTCCTTGAAAAAGGAAAGGCAAGTTGGAAGGAAACACCTGGTTAATAAGATCATACATAACATTTACTTACATGTACATTATAATTTAACTCTTTTAAAATTAGTTTTGTTGACTTCAATGTAATCTTTCAGATATATTGTTTCTTTATTATTGCTCACCACAAAAATAAGATTACCTGAATTTCAAAAGTAATATTTTATCTTACTCTAAGCTTAGCTTAATAATATTACTAACAACTCTAAATTTCTCTATAGGGTTTAGGCTAAAAGACACTATAACTAACCTAACAAACTTATGCTGTGCTTTTCCAGTATGCTGTCCTCTGAGACACCAAACCATCACATACATTACACTATGCACTTCTTCAGTGTTCTCTAAAGGTTCTTTCCAAATGCCAGAGCCCAGTGGACTTTAGCTATGCCCAGACTTAGCTGTGTAATATTGTTCTGCCCAGAATATGAACAACTCACCAGTATCTTTCAGAAAAGAGGTTTCAAACTTATCAGGAGCCCTAATTTTTGCAATTGTCCCCCAAAGGATACCTCCACATTGCTGGCTCTGAGAGCCAGTGGGGCTACACTTGTAATTTCATAAGACAATGTATGTTTGCATAGTTTTAAAAGCTGCTACCTAAGGATCTGGCTTCCCATTAGCTTGATTCTAGGTGTTGAAATCCTCCCTTTTGGGACACTGTCAGGTCTTGGCATATATTTAACTACTGAAGCTATTAAAAATATACAGACTATTTGGACAAACACAGAAGTTTGAGCCAAGAAGTAGGGCAGAGTTGAACAACAAGGCTCACCTACGTGAGTCTACTCCTTCAAGACGGGGGAGGTGGCTGTTTTATGTAATGCATAGAAACCAACACAGAGTAGAGCAAAACGAAGAAGAGGAATATGTTCCAAAGGGAAGAATAAGGTAAAACCTCAGAAAAAGAAGAACTTTTTCACATGTAAGTAATTTACCAGTTAAAGAGTTCAAGTAATAGTCATAAAAATGCTCACTGAACTTGTGGGAAGAATGGATGAACATTGTGAGAACTATAACAAAGAGATGGAAAATGTAATAAAGTACCAAATAGAAGTCACAGAGCTGAAGACTATCATAACCAAACTGAAAAATAACACTAGAGGGGTTCAACAAACACTAAATGAAGCAGAAGAAAAGATCAGTGAGCTTGAAGATAAGGCAATAGAACTTGACCAATCAGAGCAGCAAATACAAAAAAGAATGAGACAGTGATACCTTAAGGGACTTACTGGACAAAATCAGTCCAGTAAGAAATCAGTAAATCCAGTAAATCAGAAAAACATTCACATTATGAGTCACAAAAGAAAAGAGCTAGAGAAAGGGGCAAATTTCTCTGTGGCTGAAATAATGGCTGAAAACCTCCCTAACATAAGGAGGAAACAGAGACCCAGATCCTGGAAACTCAGAGAGTTCAAATTAAGATGAACTCATAGACCCACACCAAGATACATTATAATTAAATGTTTAAAGACAAGGAGAGAATTTAAAGCAGCAAAAGAAAAGCAACTTGCTACATACAAAGAATGTATGTAGCACATCCCCCATAAGGCTACCATCAGATTCATCAGCAGAAAATTTGCAGGCCAGAAGAGAGTGATGGAATATATCCAGTGTGCTAAAAGAAAAACATTTCCAACCAAAAACACTCTACCTGCCTAAGTTATCATTGAGATGTGAAGGAGAGATAAAGAGATTTCCAGAGAAACAAAAGCTAAAGGAGTTCATCACCACTAAATCATGTTAAAGGGACATCTTTAAGTAGAAAAGAAAAGATACTAATAAGAAAACATTTGAAAGAGTAAATCTCATTGGAAAGGCAAATATATACTAAACATAGTGTAATAATCATAAATTAGCATGAAGTGTGGAAAACAAAAGTAAAGATAACTATGATTACAGTATTTAAGGGGTACATTAGATGGTTATAACATAAAAACATAAAACATGGAGGGGGAAGAGTAAAGATGTTGAGCTTTAAAATGTGATCACAAAAAAAAAATAACATAAAATGTGATCACACTTAAGTTGTTACAAACTTAAAATAGACTACTGTACAGATAGATTGTTATATGTGAGCCTTCTGGTAACCACAAAGCAAAAACCTACAGTAAATACTCATATGATAAAGAGGAAGCAGTATAAACATATTACTAAAGAAAGCCATCACACCACAAAGAGAATAAGGAAAGAAGAAAACAACAGAGGGAAACTACAAAAACAGCCAGAAAACAATTTACAAGATGGCAGTAAGTACATTCCTATCAATAATTTATTCCAGGGATGCAGGGATGGTTTAGTATCTGCAAATCAATCAACATGTGATATGCCACATTAATAATTGAGGGATAAAAATCATGGTTGACTCAGTAAATGCAATATAAGCATTTAACAGAATTCAACATCCATTCATAATTTTTAAAAAAACCCTCAGTAAAGTGGGTATAGAGGGAACATGCCTCCACATAATAAAGGCCATATATGACAAGCCCACAGCGAGGATCATACTGTAAGATTAGGAATAAGACATGTGTGCCCACTTGTGGTACTTTTTTTTTTTTTTTTAAGATTTTATTTATTTATTTGTTAGAGAGAGAGAGAGGGAGCACAGGCAGACAGAGAGGCAGGCAGAGGCAGAGGGAGAAGCAGGCTCCCCGCCAAGCAAGGAGCCCGATGTGGGACTCGATCCCAGGACGCCGAGAACATGACCTGAGTCGAAGGCAGCTGCTTAACCAACTGAACCACCCAGGCGTCCCTCGTGGTACTTTTAATCAACACAGTATTACAAGTCCTAGCCAAAGCAGTTAGGCAAGAAAAAGAAATTAAAAGCATCCAATTTGAAAAAGAAGTAAAACAGTTTGCAGTTGATGTGATATGATATATCAAAACCCTAAAGACCCCATCAGTCTTGATGGAGTCTAACAGCTGTTAGAACTAATAAACGAATTCAGTAATGTTGCAGGATATAAAATCAATACACAAAAATCTGTTGTGCTTCTGTAATAATGAACTGTCAGAAAGAACTTAAGAAAACAGTCTCATTTATGATTGTATCAGAAAGAATAAATATCTAGGAATAAGTTTAGCTAAGGAGGTGAAAGAACCTGTATACTGTAAACTACAAAACATTAAGGAAAAAATTGAAGACACAAACAAATGGAAAGATAGTCCATGCTCATGGATTGGAAGAAATAATATTGTTAAAATGTCTATATTATCCAGAATAATCTACATATTTGATGCAATCCCAATGAAATTTCTCATGGTATTTTTCACAAAAATAGAACAAAGAGTCCTAAAATTTGTATGGAACCACAAAAGACCCCAAATAGCCAAAAAACAGTCTGGAGAAAGAAGAACAGAGCCGAAGGCATCACGCTCCCTGAATTCAAACTCTGTTAAAAAGTCTAGTAATTAAACAGTATGGTACTGGCATAAAAACAGACACATGGATCAGTGGAACAAAGTAGAGAGCTCAGACATAAACCCATGCATATATGGTCAATTAAAATGTGACAGAGGAAGCCAAGAATATACAATGGGATAAGGACAGTCTCTTCAGTAAATAGTGTGGGGAAAACAGGACAGCCACAAGCCAAAGAATGAAGCTGGACTACTATCTTCCAACTATACACAAAAGCCAACTCAATAGTAAATAGTGTACAATAGCCAAAATAGGGAAAGAACCTACATCTCCACTGATGGATGAATGGAGGAAGAAATTCTGGTGTACACACACGCACACACAAATATTATTCACCAAAGAAACAAATGAAATCTTGCCAGTTCAGACAATATATGGATGGACCTTGTAGGCATTATGCTAAGTGAATTAAGACAGAGGAAGACAGATTATATGATCTTTCATATGTGGAACCTTAAAAAAATAAATAGTTCATAGTTATGGGGAACTGACCGGTGGTTGCAAAAAGGAGAGGGTTGGTGGGGGTGGGAGAAATAGGTGAAAGGAATCAAAAGTGTGGATCTTGAAGTGAAGACAGTAGTATGCCATGAATTACAGCCATCCGTGGCTGACACTATTCCCTTTCAAATTTTTGCTACCCAAAAATAAGTGTATGTTCTTATAAGTAAAAGTAATTATACTTTATAACATTTTATACACATGCAATACTCTCTTCCTTGATTTTCTACCTGGTAGTGTAGGGTGACCTTTTTGCATCACACTTTTTATAGGTGGTAATGTGCTATTGCAGTGAGACAGCTTAATTAAGTGCATTTTAGACACTGGTGTTTCACCTTCCTCATCATTGACATTTATTGAATTCCAGCACTATAAATAATGCATATATATTTTACACGTAATGAAATGTGTGTGCATGTTTTCATGGCCATATTTTTTTTTTTTTTTTTTTTTACATCTGTAAGAAAACTAGAGCTCCTACTTAATGGTTTTGAGACTTAGTGTCTCAGAGGAGTTTAGGATCAACTCTGCACAGTTTAAAAAAAAAAAAAAACCTGCCTCAAGGTCATTGGGAGAATTAAATAATGTAACGCATACAGAGCACTCAAAAATGTTCAGGTGTGTAAGCTAAGGTAGCCTAAGGCTGTATTTTTGCCCCTAGTGTTCCATGACTTTTGTTTATATTTTTGTAACTTTAAGCAATGTTTAATTTATTTTTTATTTAAGCTTTTTTTATTTAAACATATAATGTAACCCCACCATCCTCTCCCAACCCCTCTCCCCCCCCACCCAGCAATGTTTAATTTTTATAGTTAATTTGTAAATGGCATGAATAAGCATTAAAGATTTACTTGCTTCCAAAGATTTTGAGTGATGTGTTGATGATCATGTTGAAATTAGGCTTCATTTCAAAGTCTTAAAAGCATACTATTTTTTTAAATGAGATTTTTTAAAAATTTTTTTAATTTAAAAAAATTTTTTTTAAAAATTTTTTAAATTTCCTTTTTTTAAAAAAAATCTCGGGGGGTGGCTCAGTTGGTTAAACGACTGCCTTTGGCTCAGGTCATGATCCTGTAGTCCCAGGGTTAATTCCCACATCCGGCTCCCTGCTTGGCAGAGTGTCTGCTTCCTTCTGCTGACCTCTCTGTTCTCATGCTCTCTCTCTCTCTCAAATAAATAAATAAAATCATTTTTTTAAAAAATCTCATTTTAAGGATGCAATGGAATGTTGGTTTTCCTGTGAATGGACCATTGTTCCTTCCCATTTTTTAAGTCTTGTGTAAATATAATCTGACACTGAGTTAGGTATCATCTGACACCTTTTTTTTTTTCCTTTCAGATTTTATTTAAATTCAAGTTCACATATAGTGGAGTATTGGTTTCAGATGTAAAATTTAGTGACTCATCGGTTGCGAATAATGCCCAGTGCTCATTACATCCCATGCCCTCCTTAATGCCCATCACCCAGTTACTCCGAACCCCCCCCACCTCTCCTCTAGCAACCCTCAGTTTGTTTTCTACAGTTTAGAGTCTCTTATGAGACTCTCTCTCTGTCTTTAGTTTTTCTTCCCTTCCCTTATGTTCATCTGTTTTGTTTCTTAAATTCCATGTATGTGTGGAATCATATGGTATTTGTCTTTCTCTGACTGACTTATTTCACTTAGCATATATATTATAGTTCTATACACATCATTGCAAATGGCAAAATTTTGTTCTTTTTGATGACTGAGTAATATTTCTCTGTGTGTGTGTGTGTGTGTGTGTGTGTGTGTGTGTGTGTGTGTGTGTATGTGTGTGTATACACCACATTTTTATCCATTCATCAGTTGATGGACATTGGGACTCCTCCCATGTTTTGGCTGTTGTGGATAGTGCTGCTATGAACATTGGGGTGCATGTGCCCTTCAAATCACTATCTTTATATCCTTTGAATAAATAGTAGTTCGGTTGCTGAATTATAGTGTATTTCTATTTTTAACTTTTTTAGGAACCTTCTGCTGTTCTCCAGAGTGACTATACCAGTTTGCATTCCCACCAACAGTATAAGGGGGTTCCCCTTTCTCCCCACACTCTTGCCAGTATCTTTTGTTTCCTGAGTTGTTAATTTCAGCAGTTCTGACCATACCTGACACCATATGTTGCTTGATCAACCTGCAGTTTAAGTTATGAACCAGGAAAATCAGATGTAAACTAACTAAGATCTCCACATGACCTGGAATAATTTATAGCTTGTTCCATAGCACTGGTCTCAAAATTATGAATAAGTAACCTAAAAATATTTCCTCAGATTAAAACAAAATGATTGAATATCTGTATCTTCCCAGTAGAGAATGGGCCCTAATAATAAAATATTTTTTCTTTGAGAATTAGAACCACTAAAAATTGAATAGGCCATCTTACAATATAGAGCCCTCCCTATCAAGGGAAGTATTCACATTGATGTAACCCATCAGTTAGGAGTATGGCCATTTTCACATCTGTCAGGAAGTTGAACCCTACAACTTCTAAACTCATTGCCAATTCTGAGAGTTCATAAAGTTAAGGAAATTGAGGGCCTGCTCCAGTTACGGTTGCTTTTAATTTGGGACTCTGTTTATTTTCTCTTTGACATGTAATATGTCAAAGTATAGAATTTTGAATTATTAGCAATTTTATTCTTAACATTGCCTACTATTTTTGGGGAGGAATAATTTAAGCTCTTTATATATCTGCAAGGTACTTTTTAGTATATCCACTAAAGAGTTTGTTAAAGATAAGTTCATTATTAAAAAATAATAATAATCATTCTTCCAGAAGAGGAATTCCTCTCTTTTACATGTCCTCCTTATTTTTTAAAGAAAAATTGTTTTAGTAATGTCTACACCCAACATGGGGCTCAAACACATGACTCCAAGATCAAGAGTCATATGCTCTACCAGTTGAACCCACCAAGCACCCCAGAATTCCTCTTTTAGTGGAATAAATAAGAATCAAAAAACATTTCACATTCTGAAGTCACACCCAGAATTTAACAAGCAAATTTTGCATTGGTCATTTTGATACTTAACTTTGCCAACCTTTCACACATCCCTTTTGCCAAAGTAAAAAATTTTGATATACTAGTGTAATGAAAAAGCATTAAAACCTAAATCCCAGAGGGAAAATAGGATAGCTGTATAACTTTTCTCATTAGACTCATTTTATTCTTCTTTATTTGGTGTCAGGTTTTTTAGGCCCATATGTGCCAATGCTGTCAGAGGAGCCCAGTGGACTGTTTTCCTTACTGCCTTATGTTTCTTTAAAGTTTCTTATTTTAAGTATGACATAATATCTTATTAAGACTTAATGTGACCCTTAAATCTTGTTCTTAATGCTGACAATATAGTGGTGAGCCAGATAGTTATGGTCACTGCCCTGGTTGAACATAGAGCCTAAGGGAGGAGTCAGAGACAACAAGGGAACTGGCTATTACATAATATTATAAGTCATGAAAAGAAAAAAATAGAGTACACTGATAGGTAAATACGGTGAGGGTGGCACAGGAGGGTGCTGCTTTAGACAGGGTCATTGTTAGAGACACTTCTGAAACAACATTTCAGCTGGGACTTGAAGAATAAGAAAAGTAATTTTTCCAGGTAGAGGGAAAGTGTCAAGTCCCTGGGGTGCAAAAAGAACTTCATCTACGTTTTCTTTCTGTGCTGATTTAAACCATAAAATTGACTGATTTAACTTGATACTGAAATGGTTATGATTTGATACAATTTATTTATTTAAATTGTCAGCACCAGAAAATAGTCACCTCTTCGCTTTGTACCTTAAACCTTGACCCCTGGGCCACTCAGAGTATTACATGTAGTCTCAAGTTAAAAATAACATATTTAGGGGCGCCTGGGTGGCTCAGTTGGTTAAGCGACTGCCTTCGGCTCAGGTCATGATCCTGGAGTCCCGGGATCGAGTCCCAGCTCAGGTCATGATCCTGGAGTCCCGGGATCGAGTCCCACATCGGGCTCCCAGCTCCATGGGGAGTCTGCTTCTCCCTCTGACCTTCTCCTCGCTCATGCTCTCTCTCACTGTCTCTCTCTCAAATTAATAAAATATTTAAAAATATATATATATTTAATCTAATACTTCCTGTAAAGGGAATTCTCAGTACATGTCAGCTCCTTTCCCTTCTCTCTCCTCTTCAACATTTTTGGGAATGTGTTTGCTGGGCAGCTCCTCTCTCCCCACACCTGCACCAGGGGTATGTGGAATGGTGTGGGTAAAGGAGAGGCACAGTCAAGAATAAAACCATTGTCTCCAAAACCTGCCCCTAGTGTCTCTGTTAAGGCTCCCCGGGGTCCCTATCTCTTCCTAAGTCTCATCCAATTGGACTTAAATTTAGGTCACTTCAGAAATGTACTATGTAATATATACTTATATATATTTTGTTACATATATAATGCAATGTAATATACATATATATAAGTATATATAATATTTTCATATACTAGCAACAGCTAGTATATTCAGCAGTCTATAAGAACTAAAGTCCCAGTTACCATTATACCCTGTTCACAGGCCTTCCAGTTGTTTTCCTCTGTTCCTTCTTCCTAAATTTCTTTTTGACTCTCCACTTTATGATATTATCAAGAAGCTGCTCTGGTCAGTGCTGAAAAAGAGGTGAGGTAGGGAAATAGCACTGGATTCCCAGGGAGTTCCTTTGACTTCCTCTCTGGTGTTTCTCAGGCAGGGGTTCTCTCAAAGGCCTTGGTAGCCAGGACAAGATGTGGCCTTGGCCTGCTGCTGAACTGGCAAAGGAGAGGTTGGCTTCTTACCTATGACTGGCAGATGCAGAGAAAAACAGAACACCTTATTCCAGTGGTAGTTAAGACTTGGCTTTCTTCCCGGTTCCCACTTGAAGTTACTGCTTTACAAAGTACTTTTTCCTGGCAATAATAGCAGTGGTGGGGGTGAAGAAAGAACACTGGACCTTCAGAATCTTTCTCTGTGCCTTCATTTTTTCCCCCTTATCAGTAAAATGAGAGTGTTGGTATAGATAATCCCTAAGGTCCCTTTTAAGCAATATGTTTCTGTTTTAAACCATATAGTTTTGTTTCTGTTGTCTGACTTACATAATGTGTATACTGGAAATTATCTCGGTATATGAATTTGATACTTCTCTGGAAATGTAGAGCCCTACTGGTTGAGCTGGACATACTCATCTCAGAGTGTAGGGTTGGATTGTAATTGGACAACTTTGTACTGGGGTTATCTCTTACAGTGAGTTTTTGGGATGCTGTTGAAAGCAGGAGTACTGTGTACCCTGAGGATGAAACAAGCTAACTAAACCTGAGTTAGTCTCCAAAAAGTTATGCCCAGTGAAATTTGTGGTGAATGACTCAAAGATGTGGTTTTTAATTTTGTTAAAGTGGTCAAATTATATTGAAATAGCACTGTCCTGTGTAACTCTGAGTTCTGTTGCTCTAAATTGGTCCCTCCTTCTTTTTCAGGAGCTATTGTGACAATCTTGGTTACCATCCATTAAGTGCTGCTGACTTTGGAAAGATCATGAAAAATGTCTTTCCAAACATGAAGGCACGTCGTCTGGGCACAAGAGGCAAATCTAAATATCCTTTACCAGAATGGTTTTTAGTAATTGCTTTAGTAATCACTTAGAACATCTGCTGTTGTAGGTCAACACTAACAATATTTAGAAGTAAATTTAAGTCAACAAATATAAACGACTCAAAGTTCTTAGTAGAATAATTGCAAACATTGTTTTCCTGGCTGCATATCAAACTGCGAGAGAAATAACAAATAGTGGTTTTAGGATTATGATAGATGTCACCATATTCTGTCACTGTAATGTGTGTTCTTCATAGTCTGGCCTTCTTTTAACAATAAGAATTAATTGAGATAGGTCACGGTGCAGCTGTTGTAAATCATATCAATAAAAGTGAAGAAAGAGGTTAGCTATCTTCTTCCTGTAATTTAGAAACAGCGGGTTCTCCTTGGCAAAATATACACCATTCAGGAAAAATTCCTGTGGAACTTGTCCTAGAAGATTATATTCTCTTTTAAGTATTTTTTCAGCCAACCATTTAAAGCCTGTATTAAAATTAAAGCCAGAGCATAGGAAAGATCCCTCTTGTGACAGAGACATACTTAGTATAAGCAAACAGAAGAAGATGAAAATGAAGAGTTTATTGAAGTTCTTCAGACTCTTGGCAGAAGATTATGAAATAGAGGGTCTCTGTATTAGAAAAATATTATTTCTCTTTACTTAGCCCTTTGGCCTTTTTCAAAGCACAGAAACCCGTTTCTGTGGAGATGAGAGGAGAGGGGAAAGAAGGGGACACAGCTTTTCTAAAACAGCTCCAGGTGCTTTCTGCTCACTTGTTGCAGGACCCATCCTTATTTTCTGAGTGCAGGCAAAACTGTCTTGATGGGTCTTTGGCATGTTACAGGTGATAATCCTGCGTGTTTCAGTGGAAAAAGAACTGAAAAGGTTAAAGCCCTTGTGACACTCTTAAGAGTTGTTTTTGTCCCAGTGCCCTGGGCTAAAGTTTCCCTCTGCTGTGCCAGGTTTCCATCTGGATATTCCTTTCCTTCTGACCTGTTTGTTACTGGTGGTTGGCACAGCCTATTAGGAACATTTATTCATAAAATTTATAACAGATGAGAATCATTTCTGTTTCATTTAAGAGAGTAACCATTCTACAAAGACTGTTCCAGTTTCAAAAGAGTGAAAATGTCCTGAATTTATAATATTGAGGTTTCTCTTACTGAAGAATTCTGAAAGTAGATGTTATCTCGTGCTGACTTTATTCTTACTTCATATATGGTTACTTCTCAAATGCTAATTATATATAAGCAGTTTTATTTAATTTAGAATGCTTTAGACCTTAACTATTTATTACATATTGCTATAGTGGACTAAGGAAAAAAGCCTTTGTTCATATGCCAACACTGCCCAATCTTGATTTTCACAAAACTGGAGATGGGGTAAGAATTCTGCCTTTTCTTTTTAACAAGTAGAATTATACTTTAATATCAGCATTGAAATGCATATTGCATAGTCTCATTTGGGTAAAACCAGGGGCCAGGAACTATGCCTTTTACAAAATAAATGAGACAAAAAATTTAACACTGGCTGAAAATGTTTAACATATCTGACTTATGTCAGCATGGCTCACAAAATTAGGAAGAACATAGGTCTAAACTGGTTTCGAAATATATCCATGATGTATATTGACAATATATATATTGTCAAGAGGAAGAATTAAGTTGTGGGGTAATATAGTATGAATGTCTTTTTTCCCCCCTTTTTGATTTACTTATCCATCTAATACCACCTAGGTGTACAAAAGACTTGAGGTGGCCAGAAGTACCAAGAAGAGAAAATACAGTTAGTGACATAATTTGTTTTATTGATGTCAGAAAAGGCTTTTAGAAAGATTCATAAGATCCCTTAGCCTTCATGTATATATATATATTTTTAAAGATTTTATTTATTTATTTGACAGATCACAAGTAGGCAGAAAGGCAGGCAGAGAGAGAGGAGGAAGCAGGCTCCCTCCCGAGCAGAGACGCTGATGCGGGGCTTGATCCCAGGACCCTGAGATCATGACCTGAGCCGAAGGCAGAGGCTTAACCCACTGAGCCACCCAGGCGCCCCAGCCTTCATATATATTTAACGAGCATTTCAGTGTTCCAGTCCCAGTGCTGCTGGTGGCTATGCCCTGGCGGGTGGTATAGGCATAGGCCTCGTATTTGCATAGCTTTTCTATGCCTGCCAACAGGGCATTTTATACAACTTGGACCTGACAGATCTAGATTACATCTTCTAATTAAGAATACATGTCTTCTGGGGTGCCTGGGTGGCTCAGTGGGTTAAGCCTCTGCCTTCGGCTCAGGTCATGATCTCAGGGTCCTGGGATCGAGCCCCGCATCGGGCTCTCTGCTCGGCAGGGAGCCTGCTTCCCCATCTCTCTCTGCCTGACTCTCTGCCTACTTGTGATCTCTCCCTCTCTCTCTGTCAAATAAATAAATAAAATCTTTAAAAAAAAATGTGTTAAGAATACATGTCTTCGATGTGCTTCAGTTTAATTGCTCTGAACTTTTATAAGTTAACTTTTCCTTTTTCCTTTGTTTAGTTGGAAGGAACTGAACCTTCTGGGCAGCTTCAAAATATTGATGAGGAAGTTATCTCTTCTGCTTGCCGTCTTGTGTGTGAATGGGCCCAGAAAGTGTTAAGCCAGCCATTTGATACAGTCTTGGAATTAGCCCGCTTCCTTGTAAAAAGTCATTATATAGGCACCAAGTCGATGGCAGCTCTAACAGTAATGGCAGCAGCACCACCAGGTACAAAATTACCACTAACAAGCTAACGCTAAAAAGGACAGAGGTGTTACTGCATTTTAGAGTTAGTAGCAAAAGAAGAGTTTCACCAGAGAACTTCCTTGTCTTTTTAGTGTTTGTGTGAGTTTACCCTCGCTTCACTTAACTCTAAGTTCAGATGGTTTGTTGAGCCAACAAAAATATTAATAGTTATAGTTATTTCATTATAAACCTTAAAGCTATAGTTTTTCTATAGTATATTGCTCTGCTAAAACATGAAACTTCTACGATATACCAGTTGATATTTCATTAATTTTCCCATTGCTATTTTAAAATTTCAGGAATATATGTATATGTACTTTTAAATATGCGTGCGTGTCTAAATTAATAAATATTAGATAAGATTAAATTTTAAAATGATGTGCTGTCTTCCTGTTAGAAACTAACACTTACAAATAAAATGATCTTTGGATAGTGTGAGAGGTGCCTTAGTGTCAAAAAGCAAACTATATGAGGCATTTTTATATAGCAAGAGTGATTTTTTATTTTTTTATTAAGATTTTATTTATTTATTTGTCAGAGAGAGTACAGGCAGACAGAGTGGCAGGCAGAGGCAGAGGGAGAAGCAGGCTCCCCGCCAAGCAAGGAGCCTGATGCGGGACTCAGTCCCAGGACGCTGGGATCATGACCCGAGCCAAAGGCAGCCGCTTAACCAACTTAACCGCTTGAGCCACCCAGGTGTCCCTAGAGTGATTTTTTTTTTTAAAATACACATTCAGATGAATACTTTTGTTCAAATAGGGATTTTTTTCGTTTGATAGTTTTAGGAATTGACAGTACTGGAATAAACAACTCCCTCCTAAATTAGTAGCTGTGTGAAGTACCTGTTCTGTTGCAGTTTTTAAATATCTCATTTTGGTAATACCTTATAAACCTAAGGACGAATAAGTAAGTTTTATTATTACTCTAGGAAATTATAATTTCTGTGAAAATATATTAATTGACACTTGTTTTCCAAAGATGAGTCTTCTGATTATTAAATATAAATAAATTAAAATCATAATAGATTTCTCCCAGCCAGAATTATAGTTTTTTAAATAACTTCACTTTTTAAAAATCTTAATAATTTTAACAATTTTTTTCTTTCAGTTTATATTTATCAGAAGCTTTATGTATTTTGTGGGGTGGGGGGGTTATATTAGTGTTCTATCCTTTCACCTTATTGTCACTTGAGGACTTGCTTCAGCAAAATAATCTCTGACCATAATTTTGTCATGGTTTTTTCTAGATTGTAAACTGTGTGACTTAAATCTGCTCACTTACACTTATACATGAACAGGAGAGCACTTGGGTAGCTTATGTAGCTAGGTAACTTTTGCATATGTTACCTCATTTCTTCCTCCAGCAGTCCTCTGAGACAGGTGGTATTAATTCCCATTTTACAGATCAGGAAATAGGCATAGGGAAGTTAAGTAATTTGTGCACGGCCAGATAAGCAGTGGGACCAGGATTTGAATTCCAGTTTTTTGGTCTCAAAAGCCCAGGTTAACTGCATTACATCATGCTGTCTTCTTATCTTCTGGTGAAATAGGATTTTAAAAGATATGGGCCCTTCAGCTTCCTGTGTTCTCTTTCTCTTACCCCTACTGATACCCAAATTAGTACTTGAACAAGCTGAGGACTTAGGAGAGATCATGGGAAGAGAAACATCTCCGTCTTATTTTCCTCATTGTTCACAAAGTTTGACTGAAAGAAGTGATGAATGATGGGATGAATGAATTTTTAAAGTGTAAGTGTAAAGAAGGGTGTGTTTTTTAAACAAAAATACTAAAAATTTCATATGTAAACATGTTTCACTTTGTGGAAGTATTCAGTAGTTTAGCAATTACATCATTACTCAAACGTTTTTAGACTCTTAAAATTTTGTTCCCAACCACTGCCATATTTTTTTAACACCTTTGATGATTAATCTTCATCCTTTGAAGGTGAATTTGGTTTTTTATAAATATAGTCTCCATATTAAGAACAGGTTGTGTTACAAATGTCCTTTTGTAAGTCAGCTGCTTGGAAATCATTCCTGTCCAGAAACTCTGGCAGGAGGAAGACAGCTGAGCTTTGAGCCATTGGCAGAGGCTTTTGGGTGCAGGTGCTGAGAAGCCAGAGCCTAGGCTGGGGGCCAAGAGGGAGCAGAACAATTTGAGGTGGATTTGAAGAGAAAAAATGGTACTTAGATGATCAAAAGGGGGCCAGAAGATGAGGGATTATTGAGGAGTGAGTATATGGGAAAGAGTTTAAGTCACTTCTTTCTCTCCTTCCTGTCCCCCCTCCACAAGTTGTTGATGAAAAGCAAAAAGTGGTCTGGGAAAAGGTGTACCAGAAGGATGGTGTGGTCCTCCCCTTTTCTCTCCACTGTTTTTACTAGCCACAGCTTACTTTGTGATGATCGTAATGATATACCCTAAATGTGAAATGAGCTTTTCAAAAAATTAATTGTATTATATCATCACCTGTGCTTAACTTAAAATGTATCTCTTGCTTAGTTTATCATTCCTTTTTTTCTCAGTGTTGCTCTTTACTACTGCTTTGAAAAATTTTCTCAGTGACACTGTTTCAAAATACCTTAACCTTAGTTTTATGCAGAAGCTCTGCTTAACTACTCCTGTGTCATACTGGAATAATTGTATAGTAACAGTTAAAATAGTACCTCTTTGTGAATTGATAGAATTAAACACTTCCTTACCCTACATGCTTTTTTTCTAAATGTGAATGATTTCAGCAGATATTTATTGAATGTCCCATGTAAGCTGAATATTTAAATCACAAAAATGCATGCATTTCTAATTAGAGAATTGGGGAAGGAAATTTCACATCCGATAAGATGTGAAGCATGCTCCCTCAGTATTTATTTATCTTAATTTCTGCATATTTAGAACATAGCTACTACTCTTTTCAGAATCTTCATCTGTTATTGCTGATTTAACTGAAACTTCCTCTGAGTTTAACAATATTTTAATGTGTCACTTAAAACCATATTGACAAATGTTTTTAAACAGGAAGTCTAACACTTTGGCTTTATAAAGAGATTGTGAGTTAAAATTTGCCAATTTTGGATGCCTTGTCCAGTAGATGGCTACATAGTCAAAGAAATTGAATCGTGACTGCCTTCCATATAACAGTATTTATTTTAGCTTTCTCTTCTGTTTATTTTCAGGAATTAAAGGAATTACCCAGCCGTCTGCTTTTATACCTACAGCTGAGAGTAATTCTTTTCAGCCTCAAGTGAAGACTTTGCCTTCTCCTATTGATGCTAAACAGCAATTGCAACGGAAAATTCAGAAGAAGCAGCAAGAACAGAAACTACAGTCCCCTTTGCCAGGAGAATCCTCAGGCAAAAAACCAGAAGGCGCTACCACCAATGGAGTGACTAATCTTTCTAATGGAAATCCTGCAATCCTTTCTCCTCAGCCTATTGGTATCGTTGTGGCAGCTGTCCCTAGTCCCATTCCGGTAATATTATTAAATAGTGTTAGACCTCACTGGGATGGTGGGAGATCATTTGTTTAATTAAAAGTGGCACATGAGAAGGAGGCAAGTACAGGTATAGATTCAGTTACAGACTGATTTTGTGAGCACAAATAGATTCAGCTTCTGTCCGTGGTCTTTTTTTTTGTTAATGATTTTATTTATCTAACAGAGATCACAAGCAGGCAGAGAGGCAGGCAAAGAGAGGAGGAAGCGGGCTCCCTGCCGAGCAGAGAGCCCGACTTGGGGCTTGATCCCAGGACCCTCGGATCATGACCTGAGCCGAAGGCAGAGGCTTTAACCTACTGAGCCACCCAGGCACCCCCCCATCATTGGTCTTTTAAAGATTTTATTTATTTATTTGAGAAAGAAAGAGAGAGCCACATGCACAAGTATGAACAGGGGGAATGGCAGACAGAAAGAGAGAGAATCTCAAGCAGACTTCCCCCTCAGTATAGAGCCTGACCAGGGGCTTGATCCCACTGCCCTGAGATCATGACCTGAGCCAAAATCAAGAGTCCAACTCCTAACTGACTGAGGCACCCAGGTGCCCTATCATTTGTTTTTTCACAATATATGATGTTGATTACAAAGCAAGCTATAAAATGAACACAAGTGAAAATACAAAGATTTGAGATGTGCGTAGTATGCACATATAACCAGTCAGAGCTTTATGTAAGGGATGAGTCATTTTTAGAATTGTATTCCTAGCTAAGCCACGATGATCAAGTGCAGACTTTTTTTGGTTTAAACTTTTCTTTTTTAACTCAGACGGAGCAGAGTTGTAACGCAGATTGATAACTCTTTAATGTAGATGTATTGCTGTGGCTTGCTGGACACAGGACCTTGGACAAGTACCTTAGCTGTTCTGAATCTGTTTCCTTATTTCCAAACAGAGGTTATAGTCTCCTTCCCTGTCTCACACAACTGAGGTTATGATGAAGGGGCTTTTAAAATGAAAGGGCATAATGCTAAAGCAAGGTGGTATTTTATGTTATTATTGATGATATCATTAAGGAGATCTTTTATCTTTGTTTTTCTTATCATCATTATCATCATGTCAATAAAACGTGGCATACGTGGTAACCACACTGGTATGCTATTCACTGTAGAGCAAACTTGGGAAGACAGTAGTTTTATCTGAGACTGTATCCACAGTGGTTTAATTACTAATGTGCAATGACATTATGACAGTCCCCCCTTGAATGAGTCACTTTCTTGGCCCAGAGGTAGATACCTTTATAGTTGCATATTTTTTCAAGATTTTATCTGCTCTTCCTATAACCTTAAAAATGATGATTTTGGCAAGCATTCATCACAAATGTGAAGTTTTTAATCTTATTTATTTGAAAAGTATCTTAATGTTTTTCTTATGTATTATTATATTTTATAACTATATTGCATTGTGTTGCAGTTTTTGTATTTATGTGTCTGTGTAGAACTGGATCTAACATATATAGAGATACCTATAGATAGACAGATAGATATAGAACTCTTGTCTAACAGAGGAAGTATTCTTTTTCTTTTTAACATTACATTTCTTAAATGCCTTAATACTATATAAATATGTGAATAACTGTTTATATCCTAGACTTGTTAAATCTGACTTTTTTGTTTTCTACCTTCTAACAGGTCCAGAGAACCAGGCAGTTGGTAACTTCACCAAGTCCAATGAGTTCTTCTGACGGCAAAGTTCTTCCCCTCAATGTACAAGTGGTCACTCAGCACATGCAGTCTGTGAAACAGGCACCAAAGACTCCTCAGAACGTTCCAGCCAGTCCTGGTGGGGATCGTTCTGCCCGGCACCGCTACCCTCAGATCTTACCCAAACCAGCCAACACCAGTGCACTCACCATTCGCTCCCCAACTACTGTCCTCTTTACTAGCAGTCCCATCAAAACTGCTGTTGTACCCACTTCACACATGAGTTCTCTAAATGTGGTGAAAATGACAGCAATATCCCTCACACCCAGCAACAGTAGTGCCCCTCTTAAACATTCTGCCTCAGTAAACAGTGCTACAGGAACAACAGAAGAATCAAGGACCATTCCGCAGATCAAGAATGGTTCTGTTGTTTCACTTCAGTCACCAGGTTCCAGGACGAGCAGCAGCGGGGGAGCATCTGCTGTGGAAGTCAAAATGGAACCTGAAACACCATCAGATGAGCATCCTGGACAGTGCCAAGAGAACTCTGAGGGGACTAAAGCTCCCAAAACAGCAGCTGGTGCCCTTCTGGGGCAGAAAAGTAATACAGATGGAGTAATGCAAAAACCTACAAATGAAGGTGTCCTTGAAGTAAAAGCAACTAAGGTCTGTGACCAGAGGACC
Organism: Taxidea taxus jeffersonii; assembly: GCA_003697995.1. NCBI lineage: Eukaryota > Metazoa > Chordata > Mammalia > Carnivora > Mustelidae > Taxidea > Taxidea taxus. The sequence goes on along the minus strand of RCUC01138476.1, from coordinate 56,449 downwards.
AAATGTAAAAGTCGCTGTAGTGAAACTCTGCCAGGCACTTCCACAGGCAATAATCCAAGCACTGTCACCCTTTCAGTTGCCACTCAGAACACCAGCACCAGCTCACCAGCTAATGGTGACTCAATAAATAAAGACCCTAAATTATGCACTAAAAGTCCAAGAAAGCGACTGTCTTCTGCATTGCAAGAGTCCCAGGTGCCTCCCATAAAGAAACCAATTGTGGAACAGCTTTCTGCAGTTATCATAGAAGGTCAGAAACCAGGCAGTGTTGAGAAGGACCAAAAGGTTCCACATTCAGGGAAAATAGAAAGTTCAACAGCCGGTGCTCAGATTCCTAGCAAGGTATCAATAAATGTCAACTCACACATAGTGGCAAATCGACCCTTGAATTCTTCTGCTCTCATTGCCGGTGATTCAGCTTCAGAACAGCAAACACCATCATCATCTCCAGATATAAAAGTAAAACTTGAAGGGAATGTCTTTCTTTTGGACAGTGATTCAAAACCAGATGGCAGCTTTAATTCAAATGAATGGCAACAGGTCAGTAAGGATTCTGAGTTTATTTCTGCTGGCTGTGAACAACAGCAAGATATCAGTGTTATGACAATTCCTGAGCACTCTGATATCAATGACTTAGAGAAATCTGTTTGGGAATTAGAAGGAATGCCACAGGACACATATACCCAGCAGCTGCATAGCCAGATACAAGAATCTTCTTTGAATCAAATACAAGCACAGTCTTCAGATCAGTTACCTCTACAGTCTGAACTGAAAGAGTTTGAGCCTTCTGTTTCCCAAACAAATGAAAGCTACTTTCCTTTTGATGATGAGCTTACACAAGATAGTATTGTGGAAGAGCTGGTGCTTATGGAGCAGCAAATATCAATGAACAATTCTCATTCTTACGGTAACTGTTTGGGAATGAGCCTTCAGAGTCAGTCTGTAACCCCAGGAGCTCCAATGTCATCTCATGCCTCCAGTACCCACTTCTATCATCCAATCCATAGCAATGGCACTCCAATCCACACACCCACACCCACTCCGACCCCGACCCCAACCCCAACCCCAACCCCAACCCCAACGTCGGAAATGATTGCTGGCTCTCAGAGTCTGTCACGGGAGAGCCCTTGCTCTAGGCTAGCCCAGACCACACCTGTGGATAGTGCTTTAGGAAGTAGCCGACACACACCCATCGGTACTCCACATTCTAACTGCAGCAGTAGTGTCCCTCCCAGCCCTGTTGAATGCAGGAATCCATTTGCGTTTACCCCAATAAGCTCCAGTATGGCGTACCATGATGCCAGCATTATCTCTAGTAGTCCTGTGAAACCAATGCAAAGACCCATGGCCACACACCCTGACAAAACCAAGCTTGAATGGATGAATAATGGGTATAGTGGGGTTAGTAATTCATCAGTTTCTGGCCATGGCATTCTCCCAAGCTATCAGGAACTAGTGGAAGACCGTTTCAGGAAACCTCATGCTTTTGCGGTGCCTGGACAGTCTTACCAGTCTCAATCCAGACATCATGACACTCATTTCGGTCGTTTGACTCCTGTCTCTCCTGTGCAACATCAAGGTGCCACTGTAAGTATCACCAACAAACAGGAGGGTTTTGCAGTTCCTGCCCCTCTTGATAATAAAGGAACTAATTCATCTGCCAGCAGCAACTTCAGATGCCGGAGTGTGAGCCCTGCTGTTCATCGCCAACGTAATCTTAGTGGAAGCACCCTGTATCCAGTATCTAATATCCCCCGATCTAATGTGACCCCCTTTGGAAGTCCAGTAACCCCAGAAGTTCATGTTTTCACAAATGTTCACACAGATGCATGTGCCAACAACATAGCTCAAAGAAGTCAGTCTGTTCCATTGACAGTCATGATGCAGACAGCCTTCCCAAATGCTCTTCAGAAGCAAACAAACAGTAAAAAAATAACCAACGTTTTGTTGAGTAAACTTGATTCTGACAATGACGATGCAGTGAGAGGTTTGGGCATGAACAACCTGCCCTCCAATTACACAGCCCGGATGAATCTCACTCAGATTTTGGAAACTTCCACTGTTTTTCCTAGTGCCAATCCACAGAATATGATAGATTCCAGCACTTCTGTTTATGAATTCCAAACACCATCTTACCTCACTAAAAGTAATAGCACCGATCAGATCAGTTTTTCTCCTGGAGATAATCAAGCACAATCAGAAATCGGAGAGCAACAATTAGATTTCAATAGCACTGTTAAAGACCTGTTGAGTGGAGACGGCTTGCAAACCAACCAGCAGCTGGTAGGTCAGGTAGCATCTGATCTCACCAATACTGCATCTGATTTCTCTAGTGATATCAGGTTGTCTTCTGAGCTCTCAGGCAGCATCAATGATTTGAACACTTTAGACCCAAACCTACTGTTTGATCCAGGTCGTCAGCAGGGACAAGATGATGAAGCTACACTGGAAGAATTAAAGAATGACCCATTATTTCAACAAATTTGCAGTGAATCCATGAGCTCTATGACTTCATCAGGTTTTGAGTGGATAGAAAGCAAGGACCATCCTACTGTTGAAATGTTGGGTTAAATAGTGTTTTATAATATGTAGCACACTGTATCTAAAGACATATGTATTGTATTTGTCTTAATGGAAGTGCCTCCCGCAGCAGAAACACTTAACTATTAATTGTGACATTTTAAAAGAGTTTGCTGCAGAAGTGGTTTCTTCTTCAGTAGGAAATGGTTAGACTCGCCTCAGTTCTTAACAAGTTTCTGAAGACAGTAGGCTGTAGAAGAGCAAGTATTAGGTTTTAAATTTTGTAATGTTCCCCATTTAATCACATTGTTTGCTAGTAAACAATTGACTAACCAGCTTTTACGAGAGCAGTCTCCATCTTTATTTTGTATAAGTTCATTTTAATTCATCAGTTGATCTGCACAGAATGTAGAAGAAACCATTGATTTTAGGTCTAGGCTATTTTTTGTTGTTGTTGGCATTATCTTTTAGATATGAAATCATAGCTAAGGTAAACTGTAGACAAGAAGGTCTTCCTTGAAGCAGGGATAATATTCAGGTTATTATTGGTATTTAGGCTTGAAGCATAGAGCTACTGTAGAATGAGAAAAAAAATCTCTGTAGGACTTTCTGGGACATCAGTACCATATGCACCTGCATTTTGAAGGGCTTAAATAGGAGAAAATAATGGTAAATTAAATATTAATTTTAAGGAAAGCAAAAGCTGCACTAAAAATTTTTAAAGGAAAAACTAGTAGCCATTTCTATTTGTGACCTTGCATTAGTCTTATTTTAAAATTTATGTTTAATATGGAGCCAGCAAACACACAGAGACATGTGTGTACATGTGCTCACACACACAGACAAGAGAATAATTCCAAATATTATAATTTAATAGAATAAATACAAGCGTGTTGGGAAAATACTTCATGATTTATTATTTGGTAGTTGAGTTAGGAGAATTTAGAAGGAAAATAAAACATTTTCTGAGTTTCATCACAATGGCTAAATGCAGATATTAAAATTCTATTTAAGATTTAATTTGAAGTTTTTAATTATATTCCTAAGTCCTCAATTTAGTGACTGACTCCTTCGCTCCTGAATATAGTAATACAAGTTGATCATGGGATCCCTTTGAAAAACAAATAAACCGGAGGGAGATAACATAAAAAAACAAACAGAAAACATTTCACCACCAAGGTCTGAAGCCACAAATCTTTATGTTGCTGATAAAACAAAGGGGATATCAATAGTACTTGAAGAAGAGGAGCATTTTATTACATGCTTAATTTATTTATTGTGATAACCACAATTGCAAAAGAAGCACTCAGGATGTGTTTTAAAATGTTTCTCTGTATGGCTCCCATTTTGTTTTATGAATAATTATTTATGAATTTCTTGTTGACACAAATCTGCTCACTAGTTGACAGCTCCATTTGAGTGAAGTTAGGGTTACTTTCAAATAGATTTAAAAATTGCCATTAAGTTTTTAAAGCTAACATTAAACCATTGCTATGCTACCTTGAACATAGCTAGCTAAGCTTTCCTTTACCTTAATTAGTAAGCCAATCAGAAGATTACAATCAATGAATATTTAACAAATGTGATGAAGGGTTTAATTTAATAAGGTTTCGTTGTTCAATAAATTTGCAAGGTAGGGTATTAACATATTTTGATAAATAAACGGTGCTAGGGTTGGCTCAGAGGTTTATATATTGGTATGTCTTAGTTATTGGCATTTGTGTGTGTTTGCTGTTATCTTGATTTAATGATCTGTTAGATATTTTTTCTTGATGCTAGTTATTTCTTCACTGTACATTGAGACACAGCACTACTGCACACCAAAGTATGCAATACCCAAAGGAAACTGTGTGATTTCTCTTAACAAATGATGGGAGCCTTTCTATATGAGATACTCTGAAAAGGAGATTTTGAGGCCATTCTAATCCCTTGTTTACATTATTAGCTTCCTACTAATATAAAAATAATGGAAATCTTTTTTTATAAAAATATAAAAGACTGGAGGATTTTTAACCCTCTGTACAGTATTGCAGCAAACACTTTAAATTTGGTTGAATTCGTCCAGCAAACTTTCTGGGGTTCATATATTGCACTAAATTTGTTGAACCTGTGGTAGGCACATCTCTTAGGATAAATGCAACCAATACAGTCCACAGATTAAACTTTTTAAATGTGTTTCATTATGAAAAGACAAAATGTCATCAAAGTGACAGATAAAATTGTCTTATGTAGCAATGTGCATTGATCTCAATGAGATATTTCTATTTCTTATTCTCTTACATGAGAATATTACAGCAGGAAGAATTAAGTTTAGTTTGCTTCACCATGTTAATACATGATCACAAAATGTGCATGAGTGTTATTGACTTATCTTGTACAGTACTAGGTATTCCTGTAACCACTTTTTTTTTTTCTTGGCTGTATTAAAACTGGTTCAGTGTTAACCAGGCAAGCATAGTTATTCACAAGTTATTTACTTTTTTATGTTTACTAATTCTGCTTAGTTACTGTTGAATATGTTCTTTTCTCAGATTATTTTCATTGTTTTCATGTTTAAAACATTTTTCATACTGTTTATCATGATAAGACTTCATGAAGTAAATAATTTTGCATATAATTGCAATAAGCACTGACTTTTGAACTGAAAAGAAGGAAAGTTTTTTTTTTGTGCAGTGCATCTGAGTTTCATATAATAGTCTTGTACTATAATGTGCTTTACTACACCATAAATGACAAAAAAACAAGCCCTGTTTCATGTTTTCATTTAGTGCAAAAAGTCAGATTTCCCCAGTGTTTTGTTGTCTGTTGTACCTGCTGAAACTACAGTAGTTGAATATTGCAGTAGCATTTCAGTTCTCTTTTTTTATTGAAAGTGCTCAAAAATTGTTTTTTAAATGTTTTCAAAAACAATTAAAAACATTTTATATTAAACTGACTGGGTCTTAAGGTGATTTGTGGGATCTATCTTATATAGGCAGCATGCCATTTTCAAACAGACCTGATGCCATTCTTCCTTAGGTCTCATGAAATTCATAGAAATGGATAAAAATCAGCATAAGGCTGAACATCGCTCTTTACTATTAATCCAGAAGGATACACAGATCTTGTTTTATTCATCAGAACTCTGCTGTCCTCTTAGGATGTATTACTGATGAGTCGGACGTGACATGGAGCTTCATGTTGTCAAAAAAAACCACTCTGCTTTTGCTTATTCACATAATGTTTTACTTTCCACAGCTAGTCTGTGGAGTACCTGGATATGTATATTTTTTGAAGCTTTGAATAGAAAAGTAGTAGGAAAAAGTGGAGAAAATTCTAAAGCACAGCTGTGCCCCCAAAGCACCATAGGCATTTTGGTGAACTCAGAAATACACTGAAACTGATGAAGCAGGACCCGAGTTGTAGGTGTGGAATCAGAAATGAACAGATAGAAATTTCAACTCCTCCAGAGTAATGACATCAGGATCTGAGATGGAGATTCCTCACTCCTGAGATTAATAAGCAGCAATAACCAGTGCCTGAGACCATAACTTCTACTGTAGTCAGGACTTGAGCCAAACAGTCTGCTCATCTGTGTATGCAGATCTGTGTAGAACTGGGATAGCCCCACTGTCACCCCAGGACTGCAACCCTGACTGTGAACAGGTGGAAGAAGCACTTACAAAAGGAAAGAAGAGAGTAGCGATTGAGAAGGGTAGAGATAAGCAGGAGGACTCCCACACAAAATGAGCCTACAAACCAAAATTCTAAAGTACTGGAAGAAAACTAATCCTAAGAAAGACCATCGGCACTTAAGGTAAAAGTAATGAGCTACCTGGATGTTAACTTTAAAATAGATATGTTAGGATCCTCAGTGACATTTTTCTTTTTTAAATCATCCAGAGCAAGCAAACAAGAGCCAGTGGTTACAGTGAACCAATAAGAAAATCGGGGGAGGGCGGGGTGGAATACTGTGTAGTATCTGAGGTGCTCTGGGCTGCACATTACAGAAAACCTAACACTGGCTTAAACCTAAAGATGTTTACTTTTAGCTTAGTTTTGGAGATAGGAGGTCAGGGTTTCATTCAGGGGCTCAGTGTTCTCAAGAACTCTGTTTCTGCTGCATTATCAGCTTTGCTTTTCTGTGTCTGTTGCATGGTGGTCACAAGATGCCTATCCAGCTCTAAGCTTTATATCTTCATACATTCCAAGCAAGGTGGTAAGGGCAGCTCCCAGGCTTTGATCAAAGAGAAAAAATCCTTACCAGAATCTCCCATTTGCAACTGCCTCCTCACCCTCCAGGCCCTCTTTAGTCTCTTTGGACAAAACAAGTTCAAAGGTCCACCTGAAAACCAATCAATTTAGATGCTTGATTGATCCTTCTATAACTAGAGGAAGGGCCCATCTGTGGTCATCCACCTAATGAGTTCCATAACTTAGGAAAGATACTAAAGCCTCAAGATCTTGTTCCCACCTTTGAGGGGCTCACAGTTTTGTAAAGAACTAATTACATGTACTTCTCAAACTATGTGTATATACTTTTCATAATTATGTACGTCCCAATACAATATGCTGTATAGAAGAAAAGAAGTGACAGTTCACACTGAGGAGCTAAGAATAGGACAAAAGAAGGTTCATAGTATAGGGACTACATTTAGAAATAGCTGTTAATTGGTGTAAACCCTTAACCAATATCCTACCTCCTCTGAGTAAAAGAATCAGGTATTAGTATCATAAATGAAAATTGCCTAAGCACCTGTTACCATGATAGAAGACCACAATTTTTATTTTGTTAAATATATGAGGCAGAGATTGGTTTTTATGTCCATTGCTATAAATGAATTTCTAAATAACTAGAATGGGATCACTTATCAATATTACATAATCTTGAGATTTTTCTAAATATGTATATGACCAGCCCTGGAGCTATAGTCTGCATCTAAGGATGGAAAGGGAAAAACTGACTACAAATTTTGAGATAGATTTTCTTTCTAGAGGGTGGTGGGATTACATTATATGTTTAAATAAAAAAGCTTAAAAATAAATAAAAATTTTTTAAAAAAGTACTTCATTTTGGAGAGAAGGGAAAATTTTACAACTGTATCATGACAATGATATTACTACTATATAGAGAATATTTTCTTGCACTAGGCCTTCTATTAAGTATTTTGCACATATTCTCATTTCCTCACCTTGGAATAATTCTGAAAGAATATCTTTTCAGGTGAGAAAATTTTGGCTTGGTGTTAACTGGTAGGGATAATAGCTAATAACAGGAAGAACCAGGATTATAACTTGATTCCAAAGCCCATTTGTAACCATTATGTCATACTTAAGATATTTATTTGAACTACCTACTGTAGTAATACATAGTTTTATTTGGTGGCTTTTTTGAAATTTTTCTTCTGGTTTGATTTTGTGGGGATTTTATTTCTCTTAAACCTCTAATCCTCTATCTCTCATACTTCCTTTTCACTTCTGTTGCTTTGGGATTTCACCTGTATTTTATAACTTTCCTCTAAATTATTTAGTTTGTTTTTCTCCCTTCCCACCATGGAAATACGTGCCATAATGTATTGGAAGTCAAGGGAGAAAATAAGATTTACACACAAAATTGGGTTTTACACAACTTCACAAGTACATTTTCTCTTTTAAAGATTTTTTTTATTTACTTGACAGAGATCACAGGAAGGGAGAGAGGTGGGGGAAGCAGGCTCCCCGCTGAGCAGAGAGGCCCTAAGTGGAGCTCAATGTGGGGCTTGATCCCAGGACCCTGGGATCATAACCTGAGCCAAAGTCAGAGGCTTAACCCACTGAGCCACCCAGGTGCTCCTGCAAGCACATTTCTTAGAGGGATACCTAATCATTTATTTTTAAACCACTTAATATTTCATCAGGAAATGAAAAGTAGGCTGTTGAATAAATGATAAAGCACCTAAAATATGTCAGTCTCTGTGCCAGTTGCTAAAAAAAGACATTTTGAGATTTTACAGTATAGTGAAGACGCAAATGAACAGGCTTGCCGGATGCAATGTGCTCACTATAGCAGAGACAGCTATATGCCACTGAGGACATCCTCTTAGCCATCTGCATGAAAGACTACATTTACCAGCTTCCCTTGGAGCCACTTAAAAGTGCTCAACCAGAAGGATGTCATCAAAAGATTTGTGTGCAAGTTTCTTTGAAGTGTACTTGCCCTCCTTCCTGCTGCCTGGAAAGCACCTGTGATGACTAGAAGAACTCTGGTTAGTTCCCTTGGTCTTTGAGGTAAAGCCACACACTACGGATGATGGAGTGACAATATGGAAGGAGACCGAGGCCCTGATGACAGGGAAACTGCCTGCTAGTCGTGACACCTTGCCTCTGACTGTTTTACATGAGAAAATTTTTTTAAGATTTTATTTATTGGGACGCCTGGGTGGCTCAGTTGGTTAAGCGGCTGCCTTCAGCTCAGGTCATGATTCCAGCATCCTGGGATCGAGTCCCACATCGGGCTCCTTGCTCTGCAGGGAGCCTGCTTCTCCGTCTGCCTCTGCCAGCCATTCTGTCTGCCTGTGCTCACTCCCACTCTCTCTCTCTCTCTGACAAATAAATAAATAAAATCTTTTTTTAAAAAAGAACAAGAACACAAAAAACAGCAAGAACACAAGCAGGAGGAGGGACAGAGGGAGAAGAAGGCTCCCCCCTGAGCTGAAGGCAGACTCTTAATGGACTGAGCCACCCAGACACCCCAAGAGAGAAATTTCTTACTGATTTAACTCATAGTTATTTTGACTGTTCTGTCACAACACAAATCCAAATTATAACAGGTTTTCAGCAGCAGCAGGAAATATTAGATGAGCTTGAGGATCACTAAACCATCATGGATTCCCTTCAAGAATGGCAAAAACTGCATCTCTTTTTCATTGGAACTGGTAAATTATGAGAGGCTCTTAAGAAAGAATACCCTGTTCTCCCTGATATGAGGAAGTGGAGATGCAACGGGGGTGGGAGTTAAGGTGGTAGGAAAAGTAAAAATGAAACAAGATGGGATCGAGAGGGAGACAAACCAAAAGAGACTCTTAATGTCATAAAACAAACTGAGGGGGGTGGGGGGAAGAGGGGTTGGGAGAGGGTGGTGGGGTTACATTATATGATTAAATAAAGCTTAAAAAAAAAAAAAAGAAAGAATACCCTGATTTTAGCACAGCACTTGAGTACTGTTTCATAGCCGTCCAAAAAAAATGAGAGAGAGAGAGAGAGACAGAGAGGGGTAAAAGATAAGATTAGGGGGATTACAGACTTTAAATAATTGAAGAGAATTAATGAATCAAAGTAAAAGGCATTACAATATTCTGGTCATTGGTTTCAGACCTGGTTGTAAGTCTCAGCTCTGCCATTTATAACCTGGACAAGTTATTTAGATATGAGTTATGATATCCATCTGGAGAGTATTTCCTAGTGGTGGCCCACATGGTTCTGGACCTTTTGTTATTTTTGCCAATATCTTGAATGAAGACAAAGTTTTCTCTGGTAAATATTATGGACTGGCTTGCTCAGTTTCTGTCCCAGAGTTTTTCTGATATGCAGATCCTGGGAAGCCAAAAACTACATTTGCTTGACTTCTTCACAGCTTAGGTTCTAGATAGGAATTATATTCCATCTATCAGGTACATTTCTGAAAGATCTGGAAGATGAAAATGAAGCAGAAGCTATCTTCCTACTTGCCTTCGGTGACTTCCTTGCAAACAAGTTCACAGTCACAAAGTTTTTCAGCAGCAGTGTTCTTGAGTTCATTCTTGAGATTCTTACATAACAAGGATCCACATTCCATTACCAAGCCACCAGTTCTGTGAATGTCAAGATTCAGTCAGGTGGTGGCAGTGATGGTAGCATAAGCAGTATCAGCAGCTTCCTGGTCTACCTTCATGGTCTCTGGAGTGATTCCAGGTATGAACTCATTCCTTTAATGGTCAACTACCGGGTTATTCTGGGAGTGACTTCTTGAGGCACAGCCTAAAGATTATGTATAAGCACCTAATTCCCTGCATTGATCTTTTTCTGCTTAAAATACCTAGAATAAGAATTTCCTGCACTTATCTCTTAGCATATGCCTGTAGGAGTCAAGAACATCTGAAATCTAGACCTGGTTCTGTCATTCTTTTCCCCTTTCTGTACTTACTTAAGAATAATGGTCACTGTACTGGTTACCTCCAAGAACCTTTTTTGAAGTTCAGTAGGATATGACAATATTTTGTAAACCCTACGTATAAGTTCTTATGATTGTTACAAAAGGACAGACATTTATCTAGAAGAGGGAAAAATATTTTTCTTTTTAGCACATAAGTGTTATGTTTTACTTGACGCCACAAACCCACCCCACATCCATCAGGAGTTAAAATAAAAATGTATATTCAGACAAAGGGCTGAACTTTGTATTGAGGTATATGGCCATAAACAAGTAATAACTTAATAAAATTTAGGCCAACCTGTTGTCATTGGAGCACATTTGTTTGATATTTACATAGATTATTTAAATCATGCAACCTCTTATATTTGGATTTCACATATGTGAAATATGTACAATTTAAATATCCTGTACAAGTCCACCCCTAGTTCAGTATGATCTCTTCATAATTTTTCACAAACTTAACCGCACCCTCAGAAGAGTTCTGAAATGACTGTCTCGAAGATTACTGGTGATTCCATAATGGTAAACCCAGTGACATTGTTCTTTTGTTTCTATGACTTTGTATTCTGATTTACTTCCTCTCCAAACTCGTCATTCTTGGTTTCTTTCAGGGATCGGCTTTCACTGCCTATCATTTGATATAGAAATCCCTTGATGTTTTCTGATTGGCTTTTCTCTTTTTGTTCTGTTCTCTCTCCTTGGTCATTTCAAACACTCCTATAGCTCTACCCAATGGCTTCTAAATCTAAATTTTCAGATTTGACCTCTCTCAGATTTGACTTTTAATCTCAAAATCTACATGCTTCTAATTTGAAATTCATTCTCTCTTCTCCCAACCTTCCCCTCTTCCTATTATCTGTTAACAATATTATCATTATTGCAGTCACCCAACTGAAACCTCATGTGCCCTTTCCCTCATCCTCTCCTCAACATCAAGTTAGTTTCCCAGTCCTATACCTTTGAGGTACTTACCTCTTTGTTTCTTCCTTTCCCTCCTGATCCTTCCCTTGTACATGGATCATTTCTCATTTGAAACACTGTATTCTCTCTCACTTTTCTAATAATTTCTTTTTTAAAAAAGATTTTATTTATTTATTTGACAGAGAGAGAGAGAGAGAACACAAGAAGGGGGGCCAGAGGAGGGAGAAGAAGGCTCTCTGTCGAGCAGGGAGCCTGACCCTGGGATCATGACCTGAGCCAAAGGCAGACGCTTAATGACTGAGCCACCCAGGTACCCCTCACTTCTCTAGTAATTTCTAAAGAGTGACACCATAGAGATATTTTACTCAAAAACTTTTGATATTCAGAAGTCAGTATTCTTCATATATGTAACCAGTTAGAAGATACAATGCAAGAGAAGACCCTTTATATGGTAGCAACCCAAAAGTTTAAATATACAGGCATGAAATTAATAGAAACATGGACAATTTATATTAGGAAAACTTTTAAAACACTTTTACTGAAAGACACAAGGTAGACCAGAGAAAATGAGATGAGAGACTATGTTCTTAGATGGGAAGACTTAATATCATAAAGATATCAACTCTCCCTAAGTTAATTGTTAAATTTAACATGATCCCAACAAAAATGAGAATGATTATTTTCTGGAACTAGATGGGTTGAATATATATTTAAAATAAGAACATAATTATAGTCACAAAAATAATCTGAAAAAAAAAAAGCAGTGTTTGAGGGAATAATCCTACAAGGTTTTAAGCATATAGAATCACATACCAAAATTCTATAAGTAAAGTCAAACAAAAAAATTGTAGGAAGAGATATTTGTAAACCATATCCCATAAAAAGGGGTAATAACTAATATTAGGAAAGCGCTCTTAAAAGACGAAGGAGGGAAACCTACAACCAAATACAAAAGTGGGCAAAGATATGAATAGACAGCTCACAGAAAAAGAAATGCTTATTAAGCATGAAAAAAAAGTTCCAACGTCTCATAAAAAGGGAGTATAAAAATAAAACTATACCAAGTTAATAAATAAAAATTTTAAAAAACTAGATCATTACCATATCTCACCTATCAGGTTTGCAAAAAATCTAAGTGTGACAGTATCCTCTGTTGGAAACACTGTGGTGGTATGGACACTCAATATTGTTTCCTTGCACATTTCCTGAGGAATCTACTGGAGAACAAATGTCAGACATCCAAATGACAAGACAGACATTGACCTAAGGACTGATGGTGAGCATTAAATAGCTATTTACTTGTAAAACAAGTAAGGTTTCTAACAAGGGTTAGAAAGAATATACTATGTATTGAATATATGTCTGAAAATGTTGGTAAAATACAACTGTAGAAAATGGAATGGGGGACACCTGGGTGGCTCAGTGGGTTAAGCTGCTGCCTTCGGCTCGGGTCATGATCCCAGCGTCCTGGGATCGAGTCCCGCATCAGGCTCTCTGCTCAGCAGGGAGCCTGCTTCTCCCCTCCCCTCTCTGCCTGCCTCTCTGCCTACTTGTGTGATCTCTGTCTATCAAATAAATAAATAAAATCTTTTTTTAAAAATGGAGGGGTATATGCAAGCAACTTTTTAACTTTTGAGATAATGTTGGTGGGGGTAGAATGGGTGATTTTGCTGAGATTGTTGTGTGTGTGATGCAAGACAATGTAAACAATAATGATGATAGTCTAATTCTACCGTTTTCTGGTCCCTGAGATGTTAAGTAATAACAATATAGTCTGACTGTGAATTGAAAGTATCAGAAAGAACTCATGGGATATCTAGCCATACAATAGCAAGGAAGCTCTCAAAGACTACTGAGGCCATGTCAGATGGACTGAGGAGCCAATCTGAAGAAGCTGCCACTGGCCAAAGGTGAGATAATTGTTCAGTGAGGATAATAATTTCAGTGTAACATATTTTAAATGTTTCAATCTATGAGTTTTAATGATCCTAAAAAATTAATTGATCTTTTAAAGATAATAGTCAAGCAATCACTATTTTTAAAGTTGGGTAAAGGGAAAGTATTGAGTATTTATTCTGCCTTTCCTGTATGGGCTGTATCAATGAATAACCAAATTATAGATGAGGGGGAGTTCCTCTATACAGAAATATTCTAGCTAACAAAATGAGGAAGGGTGATAAAATTGAGAAAGCATCATTTTGTAATCCCTAATGAATTGAAATGATCTAAACAATAGGCATCAAAAGCTACTAACCTCACAAAAAAAGAAAGGCAAACAAATGTCATATGCCTCAGAACAGAACATAACCCACAGTGAGGTAGCCTTACCTCCAAAAATTAAACTGAAATCTAATCAAGTTTGTATATCCAATTACCAATATATAGGAAGTACATAGATTATGAAACATTGTATCATGGGGATATATCAGTAAAATCCAAAGTCCAGGAAAGTAATAAAATATAAAGAAAAGCAAGGAAATGATTACCATAAAAATCAGAGTAAGTAGACACAGTAAGGTAGGTACCAAATTTCTATTTCCTCATCCAGGTGATGGTTACAAAGGTGTTTTCTTACAACAATTTATTAAAGCATTAATTTATCTTATGTGGTTTTTCATATCTGTGTTATATTTTGCAGTTTAATTTTTTTTCAACTAATGTGTTAAAAATTGACAATATAAGGAAATTCGCCTTTTCAACTATATTTAAGATAACCCAATAGCTCTATATGACCCAGAAAAAATGTTTCTATAGTGAAAAATTCCAGGTAATACATGATAAAATTAGAAAAGAGTGATAAAGAAAGAGTGATAAAATTAGAAAATCACCACTTTACAACTCTTAGTGAAACAGAAGATTCAGGCAGAGATCATCAATGAATGCCCAATAGGTAGTAGATAGATAAGAATTTTTGTACTGGAAGGATCCAGCTGTTACCACCTGAATGTACTGATCAGTCTTAGGATTACTATTAATAAATGTAGGACAAGCAGACATCAGGTAATTTCCATTTAAAAGAAATACGGGAGATTGAGAAGCAAGTTACCACAGGGAAACAACAAGACCAATCCCAAGTAAGAACATTCTAAGAGAAAACTGAACATGGTTTCCTCAACAAGTCAAGGGCATAAAGAGAAAGAAAGTGAGATGAAGAGGGCTGCTATAGATTAAAATAGACTGATGAGCTATTAAAAAAAAAACATGCCATGTGTAGACCTTGCTTAGAACATGATTCAAACAGACCAGCTTAAGAAGACATTTTTGAGATAATCAGGGAGCTGGGTGAAGGACCTGAACTTATCACCCTGGGATCAAGACCAGAGCTGAGGTATGCCTGGGTGGCTCGGTCAGTTACGCATCTGCCTTTGGCTCAGGTCATGAGCCCAGAGCCCTGGGATTGAGCCCTGCATTGGGCTCCCTGCTCAGCAGGGGAGAGTCTGCTTCTCCCCATGTCTGCCATTCCCTTTTTGTGAGCTCTCTCTCTGACAAGTAAAATCTTTAAAAAAAAAAAAAAAAAAAAGGAAGATCTGAGCTGAGATCAAGAGTTGGACTCTCAACCAACTGAGCCACTTATGTAGGTGCCCCAAAATAATCAGGGAAATTTTAATGTGGCCTGGGTATTAATCTATCACAAAGAATCATAAGGTGTGATTATGGCATTTTGTTTGTAAGAAAAGAGATGCATTCTAAAACAGGTAGAAGTGAAAACACAGGATGTCCAGGATTTACTTTAAAATACTTCAGTAAAAGAGAGGCAGATTTAAAAAGAATGATAATATCTTGATAATTGTTTAGGCTGGATATGAGTTTATAGAGGGTCATTGTTTTGTTCTTTTACTTCTGAATATGAACATTTTTCATTTAAAAAGATTTTTCTGATTCCCCATTATTAAATAAGAGATTTAAAATATATAACTTTAAGTCCAAGTTCCCTTGGATGGATTTCATGGCCCTGCATCATCAACTCCTTCAAGTTACATGAGCCGAAAAGAGGGCAGGCATCCTTTCCCTAAAGGAAAATCAGGATGCTATTTCCTGAACAGAGTCAAAACCAGGCAAAAAACACAATAGATTCTCACTGTTGTTCCCATGTGACTTTCTGGACTCCATCTTACAAAATGTGTCTTGCCAAACAAAACCACTTGCTGTTTCCTGAGAAAAGCACATACGCCTAAGCCTCTAATTCTTGCTCAGACTGTTCTCTGTATTTTTTTGATAATAACAGTCATACTTTCCTTCAAAATCCATCTCAACTGCCATCTGAGGGGGGAAATCTTTGCCACCACTTCCTATAAAATAAGAAGACTCCTAGGGCACTGGATTCAGGCCTCCATGGTAGTATTCTGCCATGTATGGGCAAAGATGTGTGTCCATAGCCCCCACTAAATTGGAAGCCACTTAAAGGCCCCTTTCATTGTATGCCTCAAAGCAAGAGCCCAGTGACTTGTAGCAATACCATCTTTGTATACTGAATTGAATTGACATAGAGTTTTCTCAAGAAGGCGCAAAGTATCAAGCTAAGAAACTGTCAACCTTCATAATAGGAAATAAATAGAACATTTATTATCGAATAACTTTTGCCTACTTAAAGACATTGACTGTAATTTTAATTGAATACTAAATATTATATCCAAATTGTCTATAGTCAAGATGCCTGCTTCGAGATCTGTAGGGGTAGAAGACTAAGATGTGTTTACATTTTGAAATATGTTCATTTTTTTTTTTTGCCAACCATAGCAGATGGCCACCCTTACTGCTTGTAACAGAAATTTAACTGATTTGACAATAGCCTTATGGTCTTTCTGGTAGGAGGCCAAATATTTGCATTAAAGGAATCTTTGATTTAGCTACTATTTTATCATGTGAGTCTTTGAGTGGTAACGTTCTCAAATCCAACTGAATTATAACAAAATATACTTTTATAGTTTAAGTTTTAATTTGATGAGTGAAGTCTACTATAGTCTTTGTAAAATTATGTTATGCAAGTATATTTTTAAAAATTTTGATAAGCCCCTTTTTGAATTTTTTAAAAATATTTTTAAAAATTTATTTGACACAGAGAGAGAGAGCACCAGTAGGCAGAGCAGCAGGCAGACGGAGAGGGAGAAGCAGGCTCTCCGCTGAGCAGGGAGCCCGATGTGGGGCTGGATCCCAGGACCCTGGGATCATGACCTGAGCCAAAGGCAGCCATTTAACCCACTGAGCCACCCAGGTGCCCTGAAAAAGTTTTGACATAGACCTGTATTTGCATTTGCAAATCAGTAGTGTTTCTCTTTCTTGTCTGGTGAGGGGTCCTACAGAGGGAAGGTGGGCTTCACCATAGGAAGGGAGCAGGAGACTCACATTCATTGAGCACTGTGGTAGATACCTTCATATAACTTATTCCAAAAAGCCAAAGTCAGTGTGGGTTTTTGAACACAACTGCAAAGTGAGGAACTATTTCCTCCAAAGATCTCCTACCCACCCCAGAGAAAGCCCTTGTTCTCCAGAGGCCCTACTATAAACCCCTCGTAAAATTTGCCCCTCGCCAGTATTCTACAAATTTTTTTCTTGCACTTATTTATTGATTCCTGGACTTTTAGAACTTGATATCTCAGAGAATTTAGAAATTTCCCTCCTTATTCAGATGGGAAAGCAGTATTTGGAAATTAGTAAGTCAAGACCAATACTCTGACCACTTAGCCTTGGGACCAGTACTTCTTCCGCTGCAAATTCAGGGCCTCCCTGAGAATGTGCAGCTGCCTGGGAAAGTGACACTAGAGGAAGCAACCCATACTTACAGTCCACTGTTACTTAGTGCCAAAATCACCATCACCTGATGTGCCCCTTTGGTGCCAGGTTTCTTCCCTCCATTTCTGTGTCTTGACCTTTCCTCCTTTGTAATCAGACAGCATAGTATGAAGGGGGTATGTGAGTTATGGGTGAGGACAAATCCTAGCAAAGAGACTTCCATTTAAACAGATTCATGTTTGTTTCCTTATCTCTACCCCAGAGGCAGAGATGCCCGATAGAATGATCTTCCTGAATGCATTTTCCTGGTAACAAGTCTGGGGGATCTCTAGGAGTAGAAGAGCCAACATCCTGCTCTATCTGGAAACCAGCCACCTGGTCTTCTGTCCAACTACATCTTCAATTCCATGGCTCATTTGTGAGTAGGCTCTGTAGTTGGATGATTTTGGCCCCATTGTCCCTTTTCCTTAAGTGAATGCTCAGGATATGGAAGTCCTCAACCATATATTGGTTTCCTTCTAGTTCTGGGTGGAAAATATCAGATAATGCTTTAAGGATAGACTTGTTCCTGAAGTCTTTTAGTCTTCAGGCTCATTGGCACCAGAAACAAAGACACATTTCTTTTATATTCCCCCAAATTAAGACTTGAATGGAAAGTATATAATAATTTAAAGTCTCTTATTTACTTAATTCTTCCAACAGCTGAGCAACTCCTTGGATTGATACAAGACCCAGGCAAAGTGACTGTCAGCTTGAGGAAAGCATCTGTTGAAGCAAATTCCTCTTCTCCCTGGTTATTCTTGATCCAGGCACAGAACAAAAACATTTGTTGTATCAGATACCTGCCTTGAGCTGCAGATCAAGGCAAAATGCCACAGCTTACGTGAGCTTCTGCACTTCCCATCTCCTGCCTTGAGCTCTAATTAGCAGACAGGGAAATCAACAGGAGGTAGGAGAGCATTCCTTTAAAACTGAATGAAAAATCAATGGGGAAATGATTTGCTTTACAAAAATCTGTTCTGTGTGCCAAGTTCCAGGAATATCTTAAAATGAGGTCTATTACAGTGTATGTGCAATATCTAAATAAAAATCATATAGCTAATGACATTTCTAGACGATGTTGAAAAATGCCTCCCTTCTATCAAATGAGAATAGAAATTTCTTTTTTTAAAAGATTTTATTTATTTATTTGGCAGAGAGAGAGATAACAAGAGCAGAAACACGAGCAGAGGGAGCAGCAGAGGGTAAAGCAAGCTTCCCTCCAAGTAGGAAGCCCAATGTAGGGCTCAATACCAGGACCTTGTGATCTTGAACCGAGTTGAAGGCAGACGCTTAATGACTGAACCACCCAGGTACCCCCAAATCTCTTTTTGAAAGAAGTAGGAGAAGTGGGAATATTAATAAATCAGTTCATAGCTGTGAGAAATTTTGGAATCTTTCTAATGGTCTTAACTTCCTTAATAATCTACATGTAATTTTAAAACTTTTTATCATGGAAAGTTCAAACAAATATATAAGCTAAGAGAACAATATAATGAAATTTCATGTATTCTTAACCCAGCATAAGTAAATATCAAGTCTCAGTCAATCTCATTTCATCCATACCCCAACCCATTTCCCCACATCCTCCAGATTATTTTGAAGCAAATTCCAATTAAATATTTAAGCAAGCTATAATGGATATTAAGTCCAGTTCTCAAAAAAGACTTTTTTAGATCACTTCTTGTTTTTAGTAGTCGACAGCTGTTTAAAATTTCAATATACTTTCTGTAAAACTAAAAATATTTACTGATAAATTCCTTTTCACTAAGATTTGGTTGCTTCATTCATTCATCCACCCATTTGTTTATATGCATTCAGAAAAATGTATTAAGTACTTACTACGTGCTCACCCTATTTGGAATGGTGGGAATATAGCTGTGAACAACGTAGACAAGACACCCCCCCACACACACACACCAGATCTGATGCTTTGGTAAAGAGAGGAAAAAGTGAACACTTTAGAAAACTCAAGAAAACATCATTTCAGATGACAAGAAAGAAAGGAACAAGGTAATATGATAGCACCCCTAGGTAGGGGGAGATGTGACATTTCAGCTGATACTAGAAGAATATAAAAGAAACAGCAGTTTGAAGAGGAGATAAAGTAGTCTAGGTAGAGAAAATCAAAACAAAGAATCTGAGGCAGGGAAGAGACTTCTGTGTCAGGAAACAGCTAGGTACACAGTTTAAGTTTGGCATAGTAAATAAGGGAGAAACAAGTAAGACATAAACCTGGAGAATGTGGTAGACAATGACCACCCTCCCCCCTAATAAATCATGCTTTAGGTACTCATGCCATGGTATCATGTTCCACATTGACTCCAGACTTCATTGTATGACTTGCTTTAGCGAACAGGACATTAGCCTGTGTGATGGAAGGAACGTTGATAAGCTCTTGCATATTGGGGTTTGTCCTCTTGGAACGCTCTCTGGAAGCTAGGCACCATGCTGAAAAGTGACTTAGGCTTGACCTGGAGACACACTCTGAAGGACAAGAGGGCACTGTGGACCCAGCCCGCTGATAGGTGAATGCAGCCACAGAACTGCAGTCAACCCACCAAATGGTGAGAAATGATAAATCACTGGTATTAGCCATTGCATTTTGGGATGGCTTATGACATGACAATAGGTAACTGAAACAGAAAGTAGTTCCCGTAGTCGGGGTGCTGCTGTGATAGAAACCTAAAACAGTGATTTTGAGACTGAGCCACAGCAGAAGGCATGAAGTGTGGCAAAGGCCATGAGAGAATTGTGATTAGAGGCTGGAGAGATTGATTAGTGTTTTTTTTTTTTTTAAGATTTATTATTTATCTATTTGAAAGAGAGAGAGCATGTGCACACGGCAGCATGAGAGGCAGAGGGAGAGAATCGTCAGGCAGACTCCAGACTCCTCACTGAGTGTGGAGCGAGACATGGGGCTTGATCCCAGGCCCCTGAGATCATGACCTGAGCCAAAATCAAGAGTCAACCAACTGAGCCACCCAGATGCCCCAATTTGTGTGGTTTTGTTGTTTTTTTGGTTTTTGGGTTTTTTTGATTGAACAAGGAGTAGAGCATGACCGGTAATATGGAAGATGGGAAATGTACTTAATGAACTTGTGGATCTGGCCTAAGGATATTTTCAGGTAGAGTGCCAGATGGGCTAACTTGCTTCCTTTCACTTCCCATCATAAAATATGGGAGGAGACATGAACCAAAAGAAGGAGCAAAATACTAAATTCTGGTATTCAAGCAGAATTTAGAGAAAATATTTGCAACCACAGGCTCACTGGGTTGGAAAAACTCTCTTCTTCTTAACCTCTCCTGTCCCCCCCCAATGGTTTTTCAGAGATAGAAATGGCCTGAGGATGCTACCGGCTAAATGTGACCTTAGTCACAACCAAGTTGAGGGTGTGGTTGTAGGACCTCCTTTAAGACCTTCCAGTCCAAAGTAGAGAGGGCCTGTCTCCAATGGGGAAGTGACTTTTGTCTAATGAAGTAGATTATAAGTTAATGTACAGAAAATCCACAGCATTTTTAAAGGAGTTGTACACAGACTAAAGGAACAAAGTTGATTCAAACTGAAGAGATTCCTGGGCCCCTAATTTTTCACGTGCAAGAAGCAGACTGAGAAATTACTCAGCTGTAAACATGCACCAGTTCTAATGGAAAAGGAAAAAGATAGCAGCTGACAGAGCCAACAGCCAAGAATAGTAGCTGGGAACAGAAGCAGGCCCTAATCAAGTAACAGTCCCTGGATCGGGGGAACTGGCAACATGTTGTTTTTGGAATTAGTAAGGACCTGTGCTGCCATGTACCTCCAGTTTCCTTCCTCTGCAAATGGTGTCAATTGCTGTTGTCCCTCTCTCACCGTTGTGTATGGGGCTCAGCAGGGAGGGGGCAGATAACCTGAATTTTTAGTTCACAAGTTTCCAGTTTGAAAAAAGCCACACCCAAGCTACCTCATTTACATCCACACCTAATCCAGATGGTGAAATTCTGAACACTGAGCTGCTGCCATATTGGATGAGACTTCGGGAGATTTGGGGAGGAGATTAACAGATTTTGCCTGCAGGAAAAAATACAAATAATTTATGGCCATAAGATAGACTGTGGCTGATTAAAGATTAAAGATGGTTTTTCACATGGAGACATGGGAGTCTATTTCCCCTCCCCTTGAATCTGGACTGGCTTTGTGACTTGTTTTGACAGGTAAAGTGCAATAGAAGGGACATTATGCCAGGTCCTACAAGACTGTGCAACTTTCATTTTTGTTCTCTTAGAGCTCCAAGCCACATGGAAAGATGTTCAGCTACCCAGATGAAGAGATGAAAGATTCCTGGCTAAAGGAAAATAGTTTCTAGAGTCATACCAAGTGTGTATGTTTTCCACACCAAGCAATTCTCCAGTGCTCTGTGGATGTCAACTGGATGACCCATACTTTAATTCAATTCTGACACTACTTACCCAGAGTTAGCACAGAGCTACAGGCTAAGGGCTCTGTCCCCCAAGGCTGCCCCCACCTTCAGATGTCAATCATAAGCTTCTTGGGTCCCCAAGATGTACATACCTCCTTCCAAGTTGGCTGCAGATTGGGAATTCCTATGACCCCCTCCTCAGATTTGATCATTCCATGCAATGGCTCACAGAACCCAAAGAAATTGGTCACTTACTTACTATTATTGGTTTATTATCAGTAACAGACAAAAGAAGAGGTACATGGGGTGAGGTCTGGAAGAGTCCTGAGCACAGGAGCTTCTGTCTCACAAAGTTGGATATATACCCTCTTGGTGCCTGGACATGTTCACCAACCTAGAGCCTGTCTGCATACATAGTTTATGTTATTTATTTGTTTGTTTTTAAAATATTTTACTTATTTACTTGAGAGAGACAGAGTATAGAGGGAGAGGCAGAAGTAGACTCTTCACTGAGCAGAGAGCCCAATATGGGGCTCCATCCCAGGACCCTGAGATCATGACCCAAGCCAAAGATAGATGCTTAACTGCCTGAGCCACCCAGGCACCTGTGAACGCATAGTTTAGGCATTTTAGGAAGGTTCCATTTTGTAGGCATGATTGATTAAAACATTGGCCATTGGTAATTAACTCAATCTTCAGTGCCTCTCCCCTCCCTTGGTCTAAGCAAGTCAAATTGAATTCAAGAGATGGGGAACTAGCAGAGAACTGAATAGTTTCTCTTCTTACCTTACTGATGAGAAGAGCTGAAAATCGTTTTTTTAATCTATCACCATACCACAAAAATTGTAGTCAAATTCCAGACATTTTTGCCCAGGAATTATAAGTGCTAAGTAGAGCAGCACTAGAATGAATATCTACACAATAAAATATATGACGTTTAAAAATTAATCTCATGAAAGCATTATATCATCATTTTATTTTAGCCCTAGTATCAAAATGACCTTAACTTTCTTTTTTCTTTGTTTTTAGAAAGCCCATTTTAAAAGAAAGATACCAAAGGCTAAAGTAGTGTTCCAAACTGTTTTATGAGTTACCAAACATTTTCTTAGGTCTCAAATCACCCCACGTGGACACCATTGCTGATGAGAGCTATTTTCTCCTGAAATCCTGTTAAACCTGAGGAAAAGAGAATAAGAAGAAAGTGTCATAGGAAAGCAGCAAGCAGGTAAAACCTCTTGATCTTTGGATAGGTCCTGATTTACTAGAAATCCTGCTCTAAAAACTTCTGTAACAATATACATTTCAGACACCTGGGTGTTTCAGTTGTTTAAGCCTCTGCCTTTGGCTCAGTTCATGATCTCAGGGTCCTGGGACAGAGTTCCACATCAGGCTCCTTGCTCAGCAGGGAGCCTGCTGCTCCTTTTGCCTGCCATGCCCCTTGCTTGTGCTCACTCTGATGGATAAATAATAAAGTCTTTTAAAAAAGACAAACCCCTACATTTCAGAGTGTTAACCTTAACTTTTCTGGACCTGTCCTTGAATGGTCAACAGTTAGAATTGGACTAAGAACCAGAACTTGTAGAGAATCCTCTAGTTCACAAATTCCCACAAATACAAGTTTGCTGAACTTGAAGAGTCTGACATTATCTGAATTTATTCAGATATTTATGTAATGGGTCAGAAAGCAATGGTGACACTTACCTAGACTTAGTAAAGGAAATGTGCCCATTTAAAGGGATCTATATGATTCTTTGTATCACCTTTTATCATCTAGAGAAATTGGTTAGACAATTATTTTTGTTTTGATATTGTTTGATTTTGTTTTGCTTTGAATTTTTTAAAGATTTTATTTATTTTAGAGAGAGAAAGTAGGAGCAGTGGGAGGAGCACATGAAGAAACGGGCTCCCAGCTAAGCAGGGAGCCCAATGAGGGGCTCTATCCCAGTACTCTGGGATCATGACCAGAGCCAAAGGCAGGTGCTTAACCAACTGAGCACCCAGGTTCCCCTTGATTTGAATGTTTTGATCAAACATTCTTTAAGAGAGCTTTATGTCTGCTTGGGAAGTAACAAGGTGCATTCCTCAATATAGATTAAAGCTTAAGCAATCTGTACTATCAATGAGGGTGTGAGGGTGGGGGGTGTATTGTAATCATAATTTCATTACCTAAGGCAAAAGCTGCTTGAAGTTTTTCAGTTTTACCACTAGATGGAGAACTCACTTCCTCACCAATACAAGAAAAATTCCCAGCGTCTACTCTGTGCAAAGTTGAATGCCAGGTAGGTGCTCAGGTGATTAAAAATAAGAGGCACATGACACTCAAGTGTCCCTGTCATCTCGTGAGGATGGGAACAGAACTCAAGAATCTGTATCTCAACGCAGAATGTAAATGTCAAAATACAGCCAAGAAGTTCTGAAGAAACTCGAGAGAGACTAACTCAAAGTTAGCAGATTTTGGGATGAGGTAGTATTTGATTTTGAAGTTCAAGCAGCATTTCAGCAGGCCAGTGTGGAGAGTCCTGCATCAATAAACACAGAGGCAGGAAAGCATGGTTATGTGTTCACAGAACACCAAGTAGTACAGTCTTCTTGGCAAAGATAAAACCTGAAATACAAGGCTGTATTGCTTTAAATGCGGAGAGGCACAGCTTATAACTAACTCAATCAGGGATTGGGATAGCAGAGCCCCTGGTTTCTTTGAGGGACTGGTCAATGAGCCAGGTTCTGTCCAACCCCATTCCCTCCTATAGGCAGAGCTGAGACTTCTTCTTCCCCAAAGACATAGCCCTCCTACCTACTAGAATTTCTAGAAAGTGAATTTCTGGAGGGCAGAGACTTTTTCCAGTTTTTCCTTGAGTCCCTAGCATTGTGCTAGGTACATGTTAGCTGCCCTACAATAAAATGCATACAAGAAAGCCTGGGAGCCCAGAGAAATGAAAGTTATTTGAATGGTTTACTAGAGTTCATTACTTGAACTGGAATGGTAGCATTGAGATACCAGAGATATTACTAAAACTCAAAGATGTTTGAGTTTTAAGGGATGCCTGGGTGGCTGAGTGGGTTAAAGCCTCTGCCTCAGGTCATGATCCCAGGGTCCTGGGATTGAGCCCCACATTGAACTTTCTGCTTCGTGGGGAGCCTGCTTCCTTCTCTCTCTCTCTCTCTCTCTGCCTGCCTCTCTGCCTATTTGTGATCTCTGTCAAATGAATAAATAAAATCTTAAAAAAAAAAGATTGAGTTTTAAAATAAACTATGTATGAGGGCAATAAAAGTGAGAAAAAGGGATGCCTGGGTGGCAGATGGTTAGGCTTCTGCCTTTGGCTCAGGTATGATCCCAGGGTACTAGGATCAAGCCCCACATTGGGCTCCCTGCTTGGCCGGGAGCCTGCTTCTCCCTCTCTCTCTCCACTGTCCACCCTGCTTGTGCTCTTTTGTTCTCTCTGTCAAATAAATAAATAAAATCTTTAAAAAATAAAATAAAAGTGAGAAAAAATAAGCCCAATTCACTAGCCCTACTTTTTCTCTATTTCTACAAGGTATTCATGTTATTATTATTATTTTGGCTATTTTCAAAAATTTGGCATACCATTAAAGAATGTATCTTTCACATGAATGAGAATATTCAAAAGAATAATCCATGTCATGGAGGTAAGTCTAAAATATCCACAAACATTGTTGAGTTGAGGCAGCATTATTTGAATATATAGTATGTGTTGCTCCAAAGTGTAATGTCCTGTTATCTGACTTGAGGTCCTATCTAGAGCAAGGCATGTTTTAAATTTGCACAATGTAAAATTTTTTGAGTTAGTTAATGTTACTTTACAGATCATGAGGTTTTCACTTGCAGTGTAGATTTCTGGCTTCTCTTCAAATACTGTAAAATTTCATAACAAGAGGTCCCCATTTTAACATGGAATAATCAGCTGGAGCTGGGTAGGGAACATGTCCCTGTTCAATAACATAACTGCTCTCTAGTTTCCACTGCTCACTTATGTAATACACAGGATCTACTTTTTCATTTGTGTTACCTGTCTGGCCCCAGAGATATTTGATCCGTGTGATTTCTGTGTCTGCTCATTTAGATCTGCAGATCTTAGTATCTTTGTCGGACTGGTCATTACCAGTCATTACACTCCAGTGTTCTGAACTTTCCTGCACCCACCTTTTGGTCAGTATGTAAAATTAATTTTGTTACAACTGAGTATATGTGCCATTACCTCATTAAGCCAAGTGAGTTGTGAGAGGTATAATCTCTTGTGAGAGGTAAGAGTCACAGTGTAGGACCCAAGAAAGATCATATGACTATTGCAATACCTGAGAACTTTGCCCCATGATTATATGAGGACAGCAAAAATGTGTATCCAAGTAGCAACACAATAAATGCAATAACAGTGGGTGCTTTTGTGGTGATATAATTTAAAATATATGAATGTGGGGTGCCTGGGTGGCTCAGTTGGTTAAGCATCTGCCTTCAGCTCAGATCATGATTCCAGGGTCCTGGGATCAAACCCCATGTCAGGCTCCCTGATCTGCAAGAAACCTGCTTCTCCCTCTCCCTCTGCTGCTCTTTTGCTCTCACTCTCTCTCTTAAATATGTAAAATCTTTTAGAAAATATGTGAATGTGTTTTTTATTTTTGTGCCTCTTTGACCATGACTCTCCCCCTAATTTAACCTCCACTACCTTAAGAAGAATAATGATTTTTACCGAGGGAACACAGAGTCACTGTTTAACTCTTTGACTCCCATTTCAAAAGCAAAAGTCTCACAGCTGGTTTGTACAGTCAGGGTCTAAACAGGAAAACAGAAACCTATCTACGGATTTACAACAGAGGAGAATTAATATAGGTAATTAGACTCACAGGAGATGGAGAAGTGAGAAACCAAAAAGAGGTGAAGTCACCTAGCCATGAACATCAGCAAGACTGGAGACAGGAGGAGCCTAGAAGGAGACTGTTCCTGCAGGCAGCTAGGTTCACAGAGGAGGAAGGCTGCTCCTGCTAGAGGCATGTCTGTGGCAGAGGGAAATAGTTTTCTCCCTTCCTACCCTAGCCCCGCCCCCTGCCAGTGTTGTCCAGGGGCTGAACCCAGCCAGAACCAGCCCCCTGGGGGGCCTGTAGGCATAGGGCCCCCAGACCAGAGAAGGGATAGAGGCAGGGCAAGACTGGAGAGCAAACAGGCCGGGATCGGCACACCAGCTACAGAGGCCAGCCATTTGAGATAGAACAAGGTTTTGTTCTGTTTTGTTTTTAAATTCTAAAACATTCTCTTTAAATCTCTAGATCCAAAGCATGGAGGGCTAAGTTTAGAGTTTTTAATATAAACCATAGGGTTTAGGACATGAGGTCATGGCAATTTCCTGTCACACAAAAAGGCAATAAAAATCCTTCCTGGCTTAGGAAGGGGAGCTTGGAGTAAAGGCTGAGGAGGCAGCATAGTGAATGGGGTTATGTGGGGCTCAAGCTTGAGATTCCTAGAGCAGGGGGTTCATATGCTATATTCTGTCTGAAAATTTGGAAGGATGCCACCCTAAAGAATGTTCCACATCAACACAAGAATGACAGTAGAGTAGAAATGATGGGATGGGGTGTTTAGGGCCAGAAACAATCTGTGATTGTGGCTTTCTGTGGGCTTTCTGGGGTTGGGTGTGTCCTGGGCAAGAACCAGAGGCCCAGGCCTCCATGTGGGCTGCAGAACTGCTGAGAGGGTGTTCCTGGGGAATGACTGGACTCCAGCTGAGGATGGCATCCAACGGGAGCAGGGAGGCCAAGGAGGCACCCCAGGCTTCCAACCAGGTTCTGGCAGGACCACACAGCAGGTGATCCAAGCAGTTGGTGGCCAGTGGTGCACCCAGAAGATAGTAAGACACCTCAGTTGAGCAAAGTGTCACCTTTGGCCAGCAAGACACAAAGGGCAGCATATCTGCAGCTGGGCCAGACACTCCTTCCTCCCCATAATGCAACCCTGGCTGTGTGCCACCTGCCACCTGCGCTCCGGGTACAGCCCTGGGGACGAAGGGTAGGAAGATTTAGAAAAGCCTAAATATGGAGTGTGACTTTGAATAGACTACAGTTGAATCCTGAATTGGTTATATAGGGGAGGAAAAATAATTTTCCTTTTACCCTTCTAAGTTCTTAGCTAGGATTCCTATAAAAAGAGAGTAATGGGAGAAGACAGATTATGGATGTGTGTGTCATGTGTGTAATACATGGGTGACCCCCTCCCCACAGCTCAAAGGTGCGGTTAGAACTTGACTTTGTAGCGTGTCTTAGCAAAGGGACAAAAACATTTTAGAAAAGTGACAAGAAAAGGACATTTGGTCTCCAGAGGTGGCAAATTGTGGGGGCAAATATATGGGCAAATATAAATGGTAGATAAAGGCTAGGCAGTAAAGTTGTTACAGAGATTCCTCTGGAAACATCTCCAGGCTGGTAGGGTCTAAAGTCTCCAGAGATTAACTTTTGTCCTTCCTGATAGTGAGAGGAGGAGGGACACCTTTATAAATGTATATCCTGCTTTTAGGCAAATAAGGGGAGGGAAGGGGGAGCTTTTTTTTTTTAATATCTCTTAATTGCCTTCAGTTCAAAATAATCCTTATGCCAAAGTGGCATATTTAGGGGTGAGATGTTCTGCCACACTTCAGTTATTTTTGCAAAAGAGATGAACTTTTAAACTGGAGATGTCTGAGTTACCTTAAAAGGGCAGAATGAAATGTTTCCCACCATTTGTAGAAATGAGGGGCTCTTTCTATTTTTATTGACAATTTAAAAAAGTTACATTTTTTTCCATCTGAGTCATTATGGCCATAAACATCAAATATATTAAACATGCAGGGTTTCAGGCAATTGTGCCTGCTCTGAGTTTAAACATGCGGACTCCACACTCGCACACACACAGAGAACACAGACATGCATGCATGTACACACATGCGTGTGTGCATGCACACACTCACACACATGCACACACACATACACTACCTTTCAGCCCTTCAATGGACTTCTTTGTTTTGGTTGAATAGGCCTTTCCCTAAAGCAGTGAGTGCCATTCTAATGAGTAAAGAATCCTCAGGCAACATTATCATTTTTGGAAAGAAAACAAATATTCATTTACAATTTCCAAGTAGCATTCAAAATTCCAAATTAATTTCTTCTTTTAGTGAATTGCGCATGGTCCCCACAAAGACATTTACACTCAATTAGATGTGCCCAGTTCAAGAAGGCTTCTCCTTAGAGTCTGTTTTGTATCTTTCTCTAGAGACCTCTAGGTGTACCTTGGTGATGTTAGTCTTAAGTAAGATCCTCACATTTCTTCATCAGTGGCTTTCCTTTATTCTCCCACTGACCTCGAGCTCTCAGGGAGCTCGAGCTATGGTGTAGACAGACCTCCCTAGTGGGAGGCAGGGTTCAGGCAGCGTTTAGACAGGACCCCAAAGTAGGGGAGTATAGGGTGTGCATTGCACAGTCCTGGGCATCACGTTTGTCCTAGTCTGTATGTATGACCCCCACTTCAAGTAGGATTGTACATGGTGGCCCTCCCTTCACGTTAATAAGGCAAGCTGTTGTCTTTCCTTGAGAACAACAAAAAGTGGGGGCTGATTTTTAACCCAAAGCTCTCTTCTCCCTTCTGGAGGCAGTATCTTCCTGGGCTTGTGGCTAAGAAAGGGTTTTGGGCACCTTCTAGCTAATACTCTCCCCAGGCCTATGTGACCTCCCCTTATGTCTGCTCTGCCTCTCCAGAATGCCCAAGGTCTTTCCAGCTTCCACGTCACTAGCAATGGGCTCTCTTTCAAGCCTAGCAATAAAATCTTGTCTCTTTTCCAAAAGACAAATCTTTCCAAATATCCCCCAAGTTTCCACTGATACGGCCTGCCTTGCTTTATGAATTTGCTTAATGCTTTATGTCTTTAACTCTCTGAAAATAGATTCAGTTTTTTGAAAACTCTTCAGAGTCCAAGAAAGAAATTTTAAATATAGTGTGTTCTTTCCTTTCTTCCACTCATTATCCTGTGCGTACCTCCACTTAGCACACCTGGTCTGTGTGCCCTGAGTTCCACTTTTAGTTGGGAACATGGATCTTATCTAGGTCATGGGAGACCGACAACTCAGGATGTCTTCATCTACCAAACGTATCATAGTACCATTTCTCCTCTACTGAGGCTACCCAGGATGGTATGGACCCTTTGCCAGGGTCTCCTATCAGGGCCTCAAGTGGGAAGTGAGGCATAGGCTCCTTCTGCTCTGATTACTGAACCCAGTTCCATCAACCTATCCCCCCACCGCAAGTCTGACTGCTCCCAGATGGGGAGTGGGAAAATGGGCCCCTTTGTACATGGGAGCTCTCTGGCTCTCCTTTCCCTCTTTCTCTGGTTCCCCTCTCTCAGCCCAGGAAGTCTCTTTGATTTTCCTGCCTGGGTCTTGAAAAATTGTCCAAGAGTCATAGAGTGTATTGTTCTCTACTCTATGGTTACTTTTTATAAAGCCTAACTCTGATCCTCCAATCTGGTTCAAACTTTGGAATCAAGCCCTCTTTGAATTCAAAACAAAGCCATTTCTATATCAAAGGCTTGGTTCATACAAATCCAAAAGGCTGTAATTTCAGACTTTTTTGCCAGGTGTGAATTTAAAAATCCATTCGCCCTTCAATTAAATTATTTGAATTATTTCTTTGAAGGTAGTGTCTGCCCTCATTGAACAATGAATGCCATTATCCAACTGGTTTTCAGTGGAGACGTGTGGAGTGATTTTCAGAGACAAATCCAAGGTAAAAATCTCCAAATACTATCTCAGTATACCCCACAAACATGCTGAGACATTGTTATACTTTGAAATTATTACTGACTATAGAGCTTTATTTTGATCCTTTTTACTTCATGAATGACAGCATGACTTGGAAAAATATTTGATGAAGTGCTCCTGGGTGGCTCAGCTGACTCTTGATCTCAGCTCAGGTCTTGTTCTTGGAGTCATGAGTTCAAGCCCTGCACTGATGAACCACTTTTTTACTAACATATCTTGCAAAGCCACTACAGAAAGATGGTGTTAAACAGAGTCATGGTTTAAAGATTTTATCAAAATTTCTGGGCTTAGAGATTTCCTCATCACATTTGGTTATTCTGATTTATTTAAGATCACTTTATAATCTGATAGTAGAGAGAATTTCCACCGAAACTAGGAGATCATTTTTATAGGGAAAGACATGAATCAATTGAATTAAAATTTGTTTTGGTAAATTTATGAGGAAATAGAGTATATTTGACTTATTTTATTTACCAGCCTGTCTCTTTGGAACTCCACTTCAGTCATGTTTAGTTACTCGTTGAGAAGAAGAATCTAAAAAGAATTACCCATTTTTCTTCAAAGGGGTCTTTAAATAAGCCTTTGTACTGAATAACCAGATAAGAAAGCCCTGACCTATGTTTCCTGACCCTACAGATTTTCTCCAATCTTTCCACCCTGTACAGTTAATGAAGAAATAATGTATTTAATCGAAGACTTGAAATATTTTTGTTTGCATGATATTCTGCAGTTTTAAATTTATCTCCTTAGACTGTAGCTCAATAACACTCTTCAATAAGGAAGCATTTGAATTTGTAGGTATATAATAACAACTTACTGCAAAGATATCCAGGCAATTTAGAAAGAGTTAGATGTATCAACTGAAAGATAGTCTTCTGCTTTCCTTCTCTGGGTTCTAGTGTCTTTACAGAATTAAAAGATAGTCTTCTGCTTTCCTTCTCTGGGTTCTAGTGTCTTTACAGAATTAGTTTACTGGGAAATCTCTTTATCTTTCATTAAAGAGTTAGCTCCTGTATGAAAAGTATCCTTAAAGAGGGAAATCTATTTCCTTCTGCAAAGAAACAGGGTTATTTTGCCTATAATGTGTTTAGTTAAAGTTCCACTCTCGAAATTATCCAATGAAAAGAAATAGTCTAATTTACTACTAACTGCATATTTTATCTCATTCCTCAAATTAATATTAGTCCATAGTTTTAAAATAATGTATAATTGTTAGAAGCATATAACAAAACAAAAATCTTCTGCCCTCTTCATCTTATTCTGATTCTTAGATATAACTCCTTAATTCTTATTCTTATGCTTCTTCTAACGTTTACTTTCATATTTCCAAATAATATGCAAACTTTGTTATTTATTCATCAATTGTAGAGATTATTCTAAATTATCCATTATCATGGTAGAAAAGGAATTATACTCCCTCACTCTCTCCTAATCTATTCTTCCACTACAGTTTTTTTTTTAAAGATTTTATTTATTTATTTGACGGACAGAGATCACAAGTAGGCAGAGAGGCAGGCAGGGAGAGGAAGGGGGAAGCAGGCTCCCTGCCAAGCAGAGAGCCCGATGCTCGATCCCAGGACCCCGAGATCATGACCCAAGCTGAAGGCAGAGGCTTAACCCACTGAGCCACCCAGGTGCTCCTTCCAATACAGTTTTTTCAAAAATTCTGGTTAAACCCATTTTTCAGTATTATACATTATTGACTGTGATATACTCATGCATGCACACATATTTCATGTATATATATTTACATATATTTTTTTTTCATGTCTATTTCACATAATACGAATGAATAGTGCTTGTTGGTTGATAGTCTTCACTCTAGGTCAATCACATGGTCAGCTGCCTTTTTCCTTGTGTAACCCCCAAAACATAGGCATTTTTTCTTAAGGCTGTTCATGCTTCTATCTCCTGCAAGTATTTATAAAACTGGTTATTGTTTTTCTGAAACCCAGTAGGGGAAAGAGAAAGAGGTTTTACCTTAAGTATGCAGAAAATCACTTACCTTGTTTCAAATACACACTCATATACACTCTATTATATTCCTGATGCCCTCAAGTCCACAGGCTCTGGTCCAGTTTCTCCAAAGCATCCCTTTTGCTATAAGTGTCGGGGGAGAGGGGCTGACTACATGGAGTGTGGATGATAACCTGGGAATCTGACTGTTACTTAAACAGACTTTCAAGCAACCCCCTGCTTTTATTTCTTTTTTTTTTTTAAGATTTTATTTATTTATTTGACAGAGAGAGACATCACAAGTAGGCAGAGGAGCAGGCAGAGAGAGAGGGGGAAGCAGGCTCCCCACTGAGCAGAGAGCCCAATACGGGGCTCGATCCCAGGACCCTGAGATCATAACCTGAGCCGAAGGCAGAGGCTTAACCCACTGAGCCACCCAGGTGCCCCCCTGCTTTTATTTCTTACACACACACACACACACACACACATACACACACAACACACACGTACTCACTCACACACCTTACCCTCTACCTTCTGAGTTACTTGGCCCTTCTAATTCCTGAACATTTCCATGGTTCTTTGGGGCAAATGCACTCATTTTCCATCAGCAGACCCATCTATAGATACTACTTCATCTTAAAATTGTAAGTCTACTGATTACATTTAACATGTCACAGGATGGGGAGAGATGGGAATTTGTCTTCAAATAATCAATAAATGAAGAATCAGTTGTGCTGGGTTCTTTGTATATATGTGATTAGAAATCATACTTTGTATTTAATCAGAATTTATATTCTAATATAAGAGTTCTAATAGAGGAGTTCTCTCTATCCTCCATTCACTAGAAATGACATAACAAATGTAAGTCTTGGTAGAGGAGAAAGGAACTTTGAAGTGGTGCTTGCCACAGGTCCTAAAGGACAATGACCTTGCACTATAGGTGAGGTCAAGGAGACTTGACATTAACTTTTGAAACATTCTAGTAACTCCAGGAATGTGTGGAAACAACAGTTGAACTCTGTTTCAGGAGTAAAGGAGGTAGTGAAAGAGATTCAGGTGAGAATTAGCTCTGAGTATCTAATTCTATCCCTAGTTAGCAGGTGGTCTGTCCTGGACACCTGGGATCCAGGTAGTAAGTTTGAGCAATCAGTCTATACCTGCTCTGTGCTCCTTGCCTTCCTAGTGGATTGCCAGTAGGCGCATGTAATTTAGATTGGTGTATCTACCAGGTAGAACCAAAAATATCCAAGGCCAAATGGAATCCATCATTAACATGGCCCCATTACATCTTTGCTTCCATTCTTATACAACAATAAATTTCTTTCATTCCTGTGTGAAAATAGGTTTCTTCCATTCCTATATGAAGTGCAGGACATACAGATTTTGAATTTTGTGGAGCCTGAAGTTAATCATCAAACCAATATATTCCTTATCTGGTTGTTTTTTTTCTGACCTTGTATTTACATAAATATTGGTTTAAACCCAGAATAAAATAACAAGTTATAAAGGATTATTAAGACTGGATCATTTCTGGGGTGCTTGGGTGGCTCATGAGTTAAAGCCTCTGCCTTCGGCTGAGGTCATGATCCCGGGGTCCTGGGATCGAGCCCCTGCATTGGGCTCTGCTCAGCAGGGAGCCTGCTTCCTCTTCTCTCTCTGCCTGCCTCTCTGCCTACTTATGATCGCTGTCTGTCAAATAAATAAAAAAAATCTTTAAAAATTTTTTTAAAAATAAAAAAAATCCTAAAAAGGTGGGCAGGTTTTAGATGGTGACCCTTTTCTGATAAAACTCTAACAACAGTCTTGAAGTACCAAAGCAGTTCAAAACAATCATTTATTAGAAGAATAAAATTCTAATACACCTAAAGGAAAGCTCCAATTTTGAGGTTAAAAATGGATAACCACAGCACTGAGTTTACTGAGATGGCAATATCATGTTTGTTACAGCTCATGGTACATGTTACAGGGCATGGTCTTTCCTGGCAGACTTAAACACAACCTGAGCACTGACAGCAAAGATGCTCAAACAGAGGTCTTGAAAAGAAGAGTCTTACATTTTGTGTGACCTAAAGCAATTACATAGGATTTTTGAATCTCAGTTGCCTTAATATGTAAAATGGAAAGCCTACCTCGTAGCAGTGTTATGAAAGTAAAAAAAGTAAAATATTTAGATGAGTGTCTGACACAGTGTAGTTTTTAGCAATTACCACTTCACATGTAAGAAAACAAACTTAAAAGAAAAAAAGAGGGGCACCTGGGTGGCTCAGTGGGTTAAAGCCTTTGCTTTCAGCTCAGGTCATGATCTCAGGGTCCTGGGATCGAGCCCTGCATCGGGCTTTCTGCTCCGAGGAGAGCCTGCTTCCTCCTCTCTCTCCCTGCCTGCCTCTCTTCCCTACTTGTAGTCTGCCAAATAAATAAATAAAATCTTAAAAAAAAAGAGAAAAAGACAAAATCAGCTAACCTCCAAAGAGCCAAGGCCTTTCCCTCTGGTTCTAAATTGCATTTCAATTCAGGAAATTCCAGGATTGCATCATCTCAGTGAGATAACGGCCTGTCATCTCACACTGTTTGCCAGCACATGATGCCTTTTTATGCTAGTCCCCTGCTTGAATGTGAGTCATGTGTGTGAGCTACAGCTACTTCTGCAGATGGAATAAAATGTTTCATCAAAGTATAGGAAGTGTCCTTTCTCCCTTTTTCTCACCTTTAACCTGAAAATCATGTGGGATTTACTTCCTAAGTATCAGCTCTGTGGTTAACTCCAAACTATCCTTGCTAGTAGAGGAAAGAAAGATGGTTATGAAGAGTGATTGCCTCAAAAATCCCTCATAATTTATGACTTTCGTGTTTAGAATTTTATATTTGAGGATTGATGTCTACATGTTTTGGAAACAAAACATATACATGGTTAACAAGCATGTGAAAAATGCTCAGCTATGTTAGGGAAGTGCAAATCAAAACCACAATGAAATATAACCTAACACCTGTTAAAATGGCTAGTACCAAAAAGACAAGAGACAAGTGTTGGTGAGGCTATGGAGAAAAGGGGACCCTTGTGCACTGTTGGTGGGATGGTAAGTTGGTATAAACCACTATGGAAAATAGTATGGAGTTCCCTACAGGTATCATATGATCCCAAAATCCCATTTCTGGGTATGTATCCAAAGGAAATGAAAATACTATCTCAAAGAGATATATGCACACCCATGTTCACCACATCATTATCCACAAAAGCCAACCCTGGAAACAACCTAAGTGTCCATTAATGGACAGGTGAACCGACACTGCAGCTCACCTCTGAGTCCTGCTGTTGGCCCCTACTGGTGAGGCAGGAGCTGGAGATTACCTGTAGGGAACACAGTGCCTACCACTTTTCCTTGATCTTGGGAGTGATCTTGAAGACCACGGATGTTGAATCAGGGTTGCTGACATTAATGTTCTCCAGCCAAAGACTAGTAGGAATGCCCCTGAAGAAGAACAGTCAGATGTATTCTTCTAACGAGGGTGAGGGAGACAGCATACCATGGTGTGTGTCTCAGTAACCATGGTTTTTTGAAAAGACTTACTATAGGATTTGGGCTCTTGTTAGGTGATTTTAGGGACAGTTTAAGGAACTGGGAGTTTGCTCTAGACTAGAGGCTGTCAGAAAGCAGGACGTTACCTGTAATTAGTATCTTAATGAATCTTATCCAGAAAGAGCAAGACTAGAAGAAAGCTAAAGCTACAATTGATGAAGAAGCAGCAGTCACTCCTATTAGTCAAGACAGGTTTGGTTGGTTACTTTTGTTATTCAGGCAACGTTCATGTTTTTTTCTGTATACAGACATGATTACAGCATGGGCTTGTTTCTGTCTTGATCCATCCTGGTCACAGAGTGGCCTTGTCTGATATCGTTGTTCTGTGAAATTGTTTATATTCAACAGAGGAGCTCTAAGCCCTGGCTGAATATAAGGCCAGCTCCTGAGTATCAGGGGCTTCATGTCTCTTCTGCATAGTCAATCTGCAGGAAGGAGTAGAATTCTTAAAGACCACATAGGCTATATAAGAACAGGACTGTGTTTGGAAGGAGTATGAGGGTGCTGAGCAGTGAGAAGGGATGGCAGGGAGCCACAGTCAGACTGGATCATGCCCTGAAGCATTGAACAAGCTGGTTGGGAACTTAGGAAGCACATTTCCATAAGGGAAATTGAGCCAGTAAAAGAGATCTCACACAACCCAGGAGGGCACAGGAAAGGAAGACAGAGAACAAGGAGGAAATAAGGAAGGAATGAGTCCCTAGGCAGGTATACAAAGGATCAGGCTTCTTAGCATAGTTAACCAGAAGCAATCAGTTTAATAGGATAATACCATTGGTTCTAAGATAGGGAATCGTGCCTTCTGACCTGATCTTTTTGTATGCTGGAACGCGTGGACTATGAGTCACTGCGTGCTTCAAACGTATACTTTTTATTACTTGACCAGTCTCAAATGTTCATCTCCACATTAATTGGGAATGCATTACTGTGAACTAATGTGAGCGCATTAATTGTGAACTAAATGTGTCACTCAGACCCGAATATAAAACTGGTTGGTAGTCGGTAGGGTAGGGGGCATATTTAGGAAGATACTAGAAATACACACACACACACACACACACAAGTCTACACAAATTGCAGAGGCAGGTATGAGCATGCAACCTTGTATGAAACAAAAGAAGGTAAAGAATATGCATTCAGTTTGTTTCCCATAGTCCATAGTCTCTCACGGTTTGTCTACCCCCTCTGATTTTCCTCCTTTTTTTTTTTTAATATTTTATTTACTTATTTGACAGACAGAGATTACAAGTAGGCAGAGAGGCAGTCAGAGAGAAAGAGGAGGAAGCAGGCTCCCTGCCGAGCAGAGAGCCGGATGCGGGGCTGGATCCCAGGACCCTGGGATCATGACCTGAGCCAAAGGCAGAGGCTTTAACCCACTGAGCCACCCAGGTGCCCCTTTCCTCCCTTCTTTTTCCCCTTCCTTCTCCTGACATTCTCCATGCTATTCTTTATGTTCTACAAATAAGTGAAACCATATGATAATTATCTTTCTCTGCTTGACTTACTTCACTTAGCACAATCCACTCCAGTTTGCAACCATGTTGATGCAAATGGTGGGTATTCATCCTTTCTGAAAGCTGAATAATATTCCACTGTGTATATGGACCACATCATCTTTTTTTTTTTAATATTTTATTTATTTATTAGTTAGAGAGAGAGAGCGAGAGCAAGCACAGGCAGACAGAGAGGCAGGCAGAGGCAGAGGGAGAAGCAGGCTCCCTGCCAAGCAAGGAGCCCAATGTGGGACTCGATCCCAGGATGTTGGGATCATGACCTGAGCTGAAGGCAGCTGCTTAACCAACTGAGCCACCCAGGCATCCCTGGACCACATCATCTTTATCCATTCATCTGTTGAAGAGCATCTTGGCTCCTTCTACAAACTGAGGGTTTCAGAGGGGAGGGGGATGCAGATTGGGGTGAGCCCACTGATGGTTACTAAGGAGGGCGCATATTGCAAGGAGCACAGAGTGTTATACACAAACAATGAATCATGGAGCATTACATTGAAAACTAATCATTACTGTATGATGACTAACATAAGATGATAAAATAAAATACACACACACACAATTATTATTTTATTATTCAAATAAAAAAAAAAGAATATGCATTCACTTTTCACTTGTACCTGCACTGGAAGAAACGTAGGAAACCAATAAAAGTGATCAACTCGTAGAAGATAGGGGAGATGAGGTAGATGGGGCAAATGTGGGAGAAAAACTTTAATGCATACTTCTAATTACTAAAAAATGGGCAAAGACCTTAACAGAAGCTCACCAAAGAAGATATATAAACGGCATATAAGCATATGAATAGATGTTTTATATCATATGTCACCAGGGAAATGTACATTAAAATGAAACACATATGAGAATGGCTAGACACATATTAGAATGGCCAAAATCCAGAAAACTGACAACAGCTAATGCAGAGGAGAATGTGGAGGAATTCTCTTTCACTGCAGGCAGAAATGCCAAAAAGGACAGCCACTCTAGAAGACAGTATGGCAGTTTCTTACAAAACTAAACATGTTCACCATTGGACCCAGAAGTCATGTTCCTTGGTTCCTACCCAAAGGAAATGAAAACTTATGTCCACACAAAAATGTGTACGTGGATGTTTATAGCAGCCATATTCACAAACATCAAAACTTGGAAGCAACCAAGATGTTCTTCATCAGGAGAACAGATAAACTGTGGTACAATATTCGCACAATGGAATATTATTCAGTGTTAAAGAAATGAGCTCTCAAGCCATGAAAATACGTGGCAAAAACTTAAATGTGTATTAATTGCTAAGTGAATGAAACCAATTTGAAAATGCTACATCCTGTTTGATTCCAACTATAGGACCTTCTGGAAAAGGCAAAACTGTGGAGACAATAAAAATATCTCTAGTTGCCAGTGGCTAGGGAGAAGGGAAGGATGACTATGCAGAACACAGAGGATTTTTAGGGCAGTAAAAGTATTCTGTATGATACTATAACCCTGGCTATATATCACTGTACATTTGTCCAAACTCAACGACTGTACAAAATCAAGACCCTAATGTAAACTATGGACTTTGCCTGATAATGACACATCAATGTAGGTTTGCCAACTGTAACAAGTGTACCACTCTAGTGAGGGATGTTGATAATGGGGAATGTATGCATGTGTCGGGGCAGGGGGTTTATAGGAAATCTCTGTACCTTCTGCTCAGTTTTACTGTGAACCTAAAACTGCTCTAAAAAAAATAAAATATACTAAAAATAAATAGAGAAAGGAGAAATTTGGTAAAAATCAATGGGCTAAATCCAGCCTCTTTAAGTTTAGGGATAATTATAGTAATAAGAATAAAATATTTTAACAGGAATAACAAGGAGAACAAGTAACATTTATTTGGAACTTTTATTACACGCCAGTGTCATCAAAACATTCTTCGTGTATTAACTAATTTCTATGGGTATTAACTAACAACTCATTACAGGAAGAAATATAGAGTAGACCAAGAAAATATTCACAATTTTAGTAAATAAATAATGCAAATTAAAATAACATCATGCATTTCTTTATATTTAATGATTTAACAAAAGTAAGTAAAATACTAAAACTCTATTTTGAAGGAGATATGGTGAAAAGGCATTAATAACTGTAATAAACTGACAACCATGGGGGGAGATGGAGGCAGATTTTGAGGCAAACAATGAATAAAACAATAGTCCATTCATTTAATATTTACTGAGTGACTGGTGTGTGCAGGCACTGTTATAAGCTTTTGGGGATATAACAGGGAACAGAACCAGCAAACATCTCTGCCACCATGAAGCTAATATTCTAATGGGGGAGAAACACAATAAACAAATAAGCAAACACATAGTATGTCAGATGGCGATTACTGCTACAGAGAAAAAGCAAGGAAGGATGTAAAGGAATAAAGGAGCATGATTGCAGTCCTCCAAAGTATCAGAAACATCTCACTTAGAAGGTATTATCAGAGCGAAAACCTGAAGCTGAGGGGATATATGTAAACATACTCATACAGGCAGACCTAGGGGCACCTGGGTAGCTCAGTCAATGAAGCGTCTGTTTTGGCTCAGGTCATGATCCCTGGGTTCTAGGATTGAGCCCCATTTCAGGCTCTCTGCTCAGTGGGGAGACTGCTTCTCTCTCTCCCTCTGCCTACTGCCCCCTCCCCTGCTTGTGCTCTCACTTTCTTTCTCTTAATCTGTGTCAAATAAATAAATAAAATCTTAAAAAAAATAGACCTATATGTAGACATCTATGTGTAAACATGTATAAATGTAGACTTCTATTAGTATATATGTATATGTTAGTATTATATGAATATAGATGTGTAGTATATTTGCATCTATTAGTATGTCAGTATGTATGCATATATTAGTATATATGTAGATATAGAGATAATATGTACACATTTGTGGGAGGGAATTTCCCAGGCAGAAACAGAGGAATCAGTTAGTGCAAAGGCTCCGAAGTAGGAATGCACCTGGTATGTGCAAGGAACAGCGAGGAGGCCAATGGGGCTGATTTCAAAGAACTAGGAGCAGGGGAGAATAGTAGATGTGGGCCACTGAAAGGACTGTGAGTTCATGCTAAGGAAAATGGGAAGTCTTCTGTAACGCTAGGCAGAGGAGGGGCATAATCTGATTTACATTTCAAAAGGATCATTACAGTTGCAGTTTGAAAGTCAACTTCAACTACAGAGAGGCAAGGCACAAGGCAGAGACAATGGGAATGGATCAATGATTCAATCCAGGCAGCAAATGATGATGACTTTAATTCCAATGGCAGAGATAATCAGAACTGGTTAGATTAAGGATATATTTTGAAGGAAGCGCCATTTGGGTGGGTCTGCAAATGGATTTAATGTATTGGATGTGGATTACGAAAGACAAAGTAGTGAAGGATGACTACATTTACTCTAGATCAAATAGAATTTGTGCTAGAAATAGAAGGAAAGCATATTAAAGACATTCACCGAATCAGTGGGTTAAAGGAGAAAAACAGTATGATCCTCCTAAAGATGCAGGAGAAAAGGAGTTTTTCTACAAACTGATTCCAAGCGAGATATGTTTACTAAGGTTATCAATGACCTGAATGGTCTGTGATCTGGTTGGTAGGAAATAAGCAAAGGGTGAGAAAAAAAAATCTCAAGGTGATTTTAAAAATATATTTTTAAATCCAGTTGTTAAATTTAAAAGTGGTAAGTTACGTGAAGTAAAAAAAAAAAATCCTTGTGTGCACTCAGAATAGGAAACTTGCTTACATGTATAAAACATAGCTATAAAAATGTATAGCAAATACTATATTTTATATTATATTTATGGTGAAATATTAGAAATAATATTTCAAAGGACCTAAGAAGACTGGTGCTCAACATCATTGCTTCTATTCAAAATTATCTTGACAGATCCAGCCAATGTAGTAAGAAGATGACGAGAGAAAAATAGGTATAAAGATTGGAAGGAAAAAGCAAAAGGTAATTCTTCATAGATGATATGATTATCTACACAGAAAATCCAAGACACGATTGTAACTAATGAGAATCTAGCAAGGTTGATTTAAGCTCAATACAGTAAATCCATTGCATTCCCCATTGCATAGCAACAGTCTGACAAATGTTGCTAAAGAAAAGTGATGTCACTCACAGAGTCAACCAAGTTAGATAGCTATAAATAAATCCAGCAAAGAGATGTGCAAGATCTTTATTGATAAATTTAAAATCTTTATTGAAGTTTAAAGAAATCCTAAATAAATGCAAAGGTGTGCCATGTCCCTAAGTACGAATACTAACCCTCTTAAGATGTCAACTTAACCTACACATTCAATATAACTTCAGTTAAACTCAAACCCATAGCCAGGTTTGTGATGTAGTCTGAGGAAAAAAAAAA
Organism: Taxidea taxus jeffersonii; assembly: GCA_003697995.1. Taxonomy (NCBI): domain Eukaryota; kingdom Metazoa; phylum Chordata; class Mammalia; order Carnivora; family Mustelidae; genus Taxidea; species Taxidea taxus. Next base: position 14,470 of record RCUC01138476.1, on the reverse strand, counting down.
CAAACAAAACCCAAAATTCCAATGGAAGAGTAAAGGCCCAAGAACAGTAGACATATTTTGAGGGGGACTTGCACTACATCTAGATGACAAGATGCACTATGAAATTATAGAAATTGAAATAGTAGGTTAATAAAAATTGGCAGAATCATTCTAACTCTCCTTTGGCAATGGGGCAGATAAACTCATTTATTCGTATGGCAGAATAAAAAACAACAGATAAAATGAGTTAAATCTGAGCTACATGTATCAACTTGTATACTTTAAAAAATACATAATGCTAAGTTATAAAGCAAGTTGCAAAATAATTTACAAACTAGGGTATGTTTATATATAATTTAGAAACAGAATAATTGATATTTTCTTAATGGATACATTCATATATAGTCCAAGTAGAAAACACTGATGGGTAGTGGTTGCCTCTGGAAGGGGAGACAGAAAGGGATGGGGCCAGGGCAGGGCATGTGCTGTGGCTGTGTATGTATACACACACACACACACACACACACATATATACATATATGTATGTATTTTAAGATTGATTGATTGATTTTAGACAGAGAGAGAGATCATGAGAAGGGGAGAGTCAGAGGGAGAAGCAGACTCCTCACTGAGCACGGAGCCAGACTTGGGGCTTGATCCTGGGACTCCAGGATCATGACCTGAGCCAAAGGCAGACATTTAACTGGCTGAGCCACCCAGGCGCCCCAGCTGTATATTTTTAAGAAACTGCTCTCAAGTAAAAGTGGCAAAATATAAAGATATATTTGATCTAGATGCATAGCTGTCTTTGTATTCTTTTTGGATTTTTTCTTATTAAGATTTTTTTTTAAATTTATTTATTAGAGAGAGAGCTCAGACAGAGAGAGGCAGACAGAGTGGTAGGCAGAGGCAGAGGGAGAAGCAGGCTCCCTGCCGAGCAAGGAGCCCGATGTGGGACTCGATCCCAGGACGCTGGGATCATGACCTGAGCCGAAGGCAGCTGCTTAACCAACTGAGCCACCCAGGCGTCCCTCTTTTTGGATTTTTGTAACAGAGATAACACCGAGTGGTAGATGAAAGACTGACTGGCTGGGTTCGAATCCTGGCTCCACTGCCTACTAGCTGTGTAGACTTGGGAATGCTTCACTCTACCTCTCTGTGCCTCAGTTCCCTCATATATAAGATGGAATGAGAATAAGACCTACCTCAGGGGTTAATGATGTAAATGCTTGGAACTGTGCCTGCTTCATGTGGAACATATGTGAAGTGGTGTGCCAAGTGAATACATTTTTTAAAATATTTAAAATATTATATTTTTAAAAATATACTATTTTTAAAATTATACTTTTTAAACATTATATTTTTAAGAGATTGTTCATTTTTCATTGCAGGAAATTCTAAAAATGTGTCAACTATAATTAATCCCTGTTGATTTTGCCCACCTGAGCCCCCTTCCCAGTGAGAAGTCTTGTCCGTGTGGGTCAGGCGAGGCTGACACACTCCCTCCTGCCAAAAGGAGAACAGGTGCAAGAAGGACCAAATAGAATCATCCCGTAGATTAAATACATAGTGTGCAGGAGATAAAGGGTTTTTGTTTGTTTTTTCAGTCTGTGGGTAAAATGAAATTTATGTACTTGGAATTACTAGCAGCTGCTGTGCTACCTAGTAGAGGGACCCTGTTCAGAGATGAGGCCAAGAAAAGCGAGGAGATGGATAGAGAAAGAGAGACAGAGACCTAGAACTCTTAGATCCAATCATATCTGACATCCTCTTCATCTTCTTGGACTTTCCAAGTTTACCAAACAATATACAGTTGATCATCACTATTCATGGATTCTTTATTTCCAAATTTGCCTACTTGCTAAAAATTATCTGTAACATCTAAATCAACAATTCCCATATACATGTACAGAATGCTTAAAAAAAATTGAGTTGCCTGATATGGGTGTTCCCAGCTGAGGTCAAACAAGGGACACACTCTGCCTTCTGATTTCAGCTCTCAAACTGTTGTCAAGTTCTATGTAGAGTTGTCAAGATCTATGTAGTACGATGGGTGTTTTTTGTTTTTTAATTCAACATATGATATTAACATACAGTGTTACATTAGTTTCAGGTGTACAATATGATTGAACAATTCTATACATTTCTCAGTGCTCATCAAGATAGTGTACTCTTAATCCCCTTTTTCTATTTCACTCACCTCCCCCCACTCTGGCAAGCACTGGTTTGTTCTCTGTATTTAGAGTCTATTTTTTGTCTCTTTTTTCTTTGTTAGTTTGTTTTGTTTCTTAAATTCCACCCATAAGTGAAGTCATATGGTATTTGTCCTTCTCCAATTCACTTATTTCCCTTAACGTTAGACCTTCAGATCCATTCATGGTTTTGCTAATGGTGACATCTCATTCTTTTTTATGGCTGAGTAGTATTCCAGTGTATATATAGCACATCTTTTTTATCCATTTATCTACTGATAGATACTTGGGTTGCTTCCATATCTTGGCTATTGTAAATAATGCTACAATAAATAGAGGGGTGCATGTATCTTTTCAAATTAGTGTTTTTGTTTTCTTTAGGTAAGGACTCGGTAGTGGAATTATTGGATCATATAATAATTGTTTTTAAATGTCTGTGAAACCTCCATACTTTTTCCCTCAGTGGCTACAAGCTTCCATTCCCATGAACAGTGCACTAGGGTTCATATTTCTCTGTAACAAATAACCAACATTTGTTATTTCTGTCTTTTTTTTTTAATTTTAGCCATTCTGACAGGTGTAAGGTGATACCTCATGATTTTGATTTGCATTTTGTTGATGAGAGTGATGTTGAACATCTTTTCATATGTTTCTTGGCTATCTATATATCATCTTTGGAAAATGTCTATCCAGGTCCTCTGCCTGGTTTTTAATTGCACTATTTATTTATTTATTTTGGTGTTGAGTTGTATAAGTTCTTTGTATATTTTGAATATTAATTCCTTATTGGAGATATCATTTGTAAATATCTTCTCTCATTTGGCAGGTTGCCTTTTTGTTTTGTTGATTTCCCTCACTGTGCAAAAGTATTTTATTTTGGTATAGTTCCCATAGTTGAATTTTGCTTTTGTTTCCTGTGCCTCATGGGGACATATCTAGAAAAATGCTTCCACAGTTGATATCAGTGAAATTACTGCCTATGTTTTCTTCTAGGTATTTTATGGTTTCAGATCTCACACTTAGGTCTTTAATCCATTTTGTATTTATATCTGAGTAAGGTATATAATGTCCAGGTTCATTCTTTTGCATGTAGCTGTCCAGTTTTCCCAGCACCATTTGCTGAAGAGACTGTCATTTTCCCACTGGAATTATGTTGTCTATGGGGGGCTGTTTTTCCTAGAAAGCACTTTCCAGCAGATTGAGTAGCCTGGAGCTGGCTTTCTAAATCGTTGTTATTTATGCCTTTGACAATGTCATCAATGGACCAATTTACAGTGCCCTGGTTTTTGCAGTTTCTTGCAGAGAAGGAGCCTCATCAGGAAATGAGCTTACATTTCTCCTTTTCAGCATCTTGTAATCCTTCTTAGCTTTCCTCAGGTCCACCTTAACTTCTGTTCAGCGCTGCCTCATTTCTATACTGTCTTTCCCCTTATTCTTGGATGTGTTATGATGGAAAGCTGGCGAATTAGCATTCTTGTTGGTGGACATGGATATCAGACAATGGGAGAAAACTGCATGACCAGCTCAGGCTTCCACAGGAGGCGGTGCTTGGTACACATAGGCTGCAGGTCAGCTGCCCTCAAAATGAATGCCCACCTTGGATCAGCCCAAGGGTAGTGTGTGACAAATGAAACTTGAATTACTGAAGTTTTTAGGAAACTTCTTCCTTGTTTTTTGATTGATACTGTTGGAGAATCCGTCTTACTCATCTATATGAAATATAGCCAAAGAAGCCTGTTGGCAGCTATTTTGTGATTTAAGAGAAGTCAGTCTGAGAACAAAACCTAAAAATTGGAGGAGGATGGAGCTGAGACAACTGCAAGAAAATAGGGTAAGAGCCTTGATCGTATTGTACCTGAAGCCTAAATATGTCTAGACTTCTAGATATGTGAGCCAACTTCACTGTTTAAGCTTTGGAGTTGGTTTTCTGTATTTGGAGTAGAAAGTCTCTTAACTGAAGTAGTAGATATCCAGGGACAGTCCCCTGAACAATGTATTTAAGATAGAGTCAACTGGACAGAGAGGACTGGGAGTCCTGGAGAGTAAATCATAACCAGAAAGTCTATTTTAGTGTTACACAGTGTGTTTATTTGTTATTTCTTAGCTTTAGTAAAGTCTTGTGTGAACCATGTGTTAACTGGAGCTTCCTTGCCCAGAGATATTGGTGAGAGTGTCTTGTACCCATTATTTTAGGATCCGTAGAAATACAAAGCACTCCTCTAAGTTTCTTTCTAGAAATTCTAGATGTATTCAGGTTCATATGCCCACCATTGGCAATGGTTCAGTTTATGGGTTCTTACTCTCTAGTAAGTTATATGAGCTATATGTTGTCTGTTAAACATCATACTAACTCTTATGTGAAACACAACTCCTTTATTTAAAACACACATACACACACATACATGGAATTATTAGTAACCTTGTTTGAATATTTTGGGGGGATGGCTATGGGGCTTACGTTGTAAAACTGTAACAATTTCAAAGAATATTAAACACTCTTATTCTTTTTTTTTTTTTAAAGATTTTATTTATTTATTTGACAGAGAGAGAGATCACAAGTAGGCAGAGCAGCAGGCAGAGGGAGAGGGAGAAGCAGGCTCTCTGCTTATTGGGGATTCTGATGCAGGGCTCGATCCCAGGACCCTGGGATCATGACCTGAGCTGAAGGCAGCCACTTAACTGACTGAGCCATCTAGTTGCCCTAAACACTCTTCTTCTTCTTCTTTTTTTTTTTTTTTAAGGTTTTTATTTATCTATTCAACAGACAGAGATCACAAGTAGGCAGAGAGGCAGGCAGAGAGAGAGGAGGAAGCAGGCTCCCCACCAAGCAGAGAGCCCGATGGGGGGCTCGATGCCAGGACCCTGGGATCATGACCTGAGCTGAAGGCAGAGGCTTTAACCCACTGAGCCACCCAGGCACCCCAACACTCTTATTCTTAAAGGGGTGTACAAACTGCCCATTTCTTCCCCTGCCCATTTCTTTTAGTTCTTGTCATCCTTTTTTTTTCTTTCCTCGACCCCCCTGCATTCAAGGAATATACCAGGAATTCCAATTTTCTCTGCCTCTGCGTGCAGAATAATTCAACTTTTCAATCCCAAATTTTGCTCTAGGCTCACTTTGCATATCCAAACCCATCTAGGCATTCATCAGAACAAAAGGGACTTTCTTATAAGAGGATCCACCCTATTTTGAACAGAATTGTCCTTATTAATTAGCAGTTTTAAGCATACCTGTTTAAACATTCTGACCTTGTTTGTACTAAGAAATATTAAGGATCTGTTAATCATGTTTAGGTCAGTGTGCTCTCTGGTAGTAATTGACAGAAGACCCCCAGCTCTAGCTGCTCGTGCCCATGTGGATATTATTCTTTTAGTTCTGTTGATAGATCTAGATTTTATTGTGATTAAGTTAGATGGCATTTCCTTATAGTATAAGATGCCAGTTACATAAAATTCTCGCTTGTAGCCAAACATTCCAACGCACTCACTTAGGCTTCTATCATTTATAAGAATTTATTTTTTGGCCATTTACCTATAAGGAATTTGCCTCTCTCTCTCTCTCTTTTTTAACATTCTATTGACCTCAAGAATAATGCCAACATTTTTCCTGGCAATTCAAGTTGGGGCCCAGTAAAAACCCAACTCTTAGTGTGTTGAGGAAAAGAGGGGAAAGAATTTACTATAAGGATCCAGAGAATTAAAAAAAAAAAAAAAGGACCACCTATTCTTTGGGAGGGCAGAAACTAGAGCAACTTTGGAGGTCTGCAGACCTTAGAGGTGAGAACTCACTGACAGAATTTTAGCAGTCAGCCTTGGGATAACTAGGCTCTAACTGCCTTCCACCTGTGTGTATCTCTGCTAGAGGTTTTATTTTATATACTTTTTGAATTAAAGTATGACATATATAAATACAGATCCTAAGTAAACAGCTCAATGAGTCTTTACATAGTGAACATGTAACTAACATGCAGATCAAGATACAGGACATTACTTATCAGTGCTCTAGTAATCTCCCTCGTACCCGCCCCCCAATCATTATCCCTCAAACATATCCACTATTCTGATTTTTTAAATATTTTTTAAAAGATTTTTATTTATTTATTTATTTGACAGACAGATCACAAGTAATCAGAGAGGCAGGCAGAGAGGGAGTGGGGGAAGCAGGCTCCCTGCTGAGCAGAAAGCCCAATGCGGGGCTCGATCCCAGGACCCTGAGACTATGACCTGAACCAAAGGCAGAGGCTTTAACCCACTGAGCCACCCAGGCACCCCCACTATTCCAATTTTATCACACAAATTTGTTATGCCTATTTTTTTTCTTTTTTTTTAGAATTTTTTATTTTTTTATAAACATATAATGTATTATTAGCCCCAGGGGTACAGGTCTGTGAATTGCCAGGTTTACACACTTCACAGCACTCACCATAGCACATACCCTCCCCAATGTCCATAACCCCACCACCCTCTCCCTACACCCCTTCCCCTAGCCTCCCTCAGTTTGTTTTGTGACATTAAGAGTCTCTTATGGTTTGTTTCCCTCCCAATCCCATCTTGTTTCATTTATTCTTTTCCTATCCCCCCCCCCCCCCCCGTTGCATCTCCACTTCTTCATATCAGGGAGATCATATGATAATTGTCTTTCTCCGACTGACTTATTTCGCTAAGCATAATACCCTCTAGTTCCATCCATGTCGTCACAAATGGCAAGATTTCATTTCTTTTGATGGCTGCATAGTGTTCCATTGTATATATATATACCACATCTTCTTTATCCATTCATCTGTTGATGGACATCTAGGTTCTTTCCATAGTTGGCTATTGTGGACATTGCTGCTATAAACATTCGGGTGCACGGGCCCCTTCGGATCACTACGTTTGTATCTTTAGGGCAAATACCTAGTAGTTGTTGTGCCTATTTTTGGACTTTATTCGAATGGAATCATTTACTGTTTGGTTTCTTTTGCTCAAGATTATGCCTGTGAGCATACTGTATCCTTCTTGTTGCATGGAATGGTAAGTAGCTTTTTAGGATTGTTATATAGTACTCCAGTGGATACTATACTCTTAATGGACATTTGAGTTGTTTCCAATTTGGAAACATTGTAAATAAAGCTACAAATGAATGTTTTTGCACATGTCTTTGGGTTCACACATGTTTTCATTCTCTGAGCATGGAATTGTTGGGTGATAAAGTGAGCCTATATTCAGATTTAGTAAATATTGCCAAGTAGCTTTCCAAAGAGGCTGTGCCAATTTGTGGGCAATACTGTCCCACCAGTAGAGGGTAAGAGTCACAATTCCTCCACATCTTGCCAACACTTGGGTGTGCATTTAATAATTACTACCCTTTTTGGTGAGTGAATGGTGTTATCTCATTGTGTGCATTTCCTTCATGACTAATGGCATTTGTGCACCTTATTTTCATATGCTCTTTGAGTACTTACTTAACATCCTTCTTTTTTAAAAAGATTAAAAAAGAGATTTATTTTTTTATTTTAGAGAGACCATCAGTGAGGAGGCCAGGGGCAGAGGGAGAGGGAGAGAGAATCTTCAAGCAGCTTTGATCCCACCCTGAGATCACGACCTGAGCCAAAATCAACAGTTGCCTGCTTCACTGACTGAGCCACCCAGGCTCCCCTAGATTACTCTTCATTATGAAATGCCTAGTTAAGTATTTTAAATGTTTTGTGAAGTATTTTTTCAGGTTGTCTTTTTTAATTTTTATTTTTTAAGTCCTTTATTAGATTCTGTACCTCAAATTTAAAGTTTGGTTGGCCTAATCTGGACCACATTCTTATCCTTGTATGGAATGTGGGAAATTGTGATTGGCAGTCTTTCAGAATTAGGTAAAGTGGGAGTAATGAAAGTTTTCCAAAGGAAGATCCATTGAACAGCGAAAAGCAAATGATATATACTTTGTAATAGTTTTCATTTAAATACTCCTCCTTGAGATGCCTGGGTGCCTCAGTCTGTTAGGCCTCTGACTCTTGATTTCAGCTCATGTTATGATCTCAGCTCATAACAGATCATAACACGGTTGTGAGATTGAGCCCCAGGTGGGAGTCTATGCTGGGTGTGGAGTCTGCTTGGGACTCTCTCCCTCTCTTCCCCCGCCTGTGCCCCTGTCCTCTAAATAAATTAAATAAATAAATACTCTCTTTCTTGCTTGCTTTCTTCTTTTTAAGTGACAGTGTTCTCTGGTCATAATGAAGCAGTATTTTTGTTCCTCCTTTCAATAGGACTTTTAAGCTATCCTAAAAAGTCCTCTGTTTCTTAGTAATTCTAAAATTATTTTCTTGCAATATTATCAACCAATAAGAATCAAGAGTAATTTTGGTTAAATGCTTTATCTTTCTCTCCTCATGCCAAATTTTATCTAATATTTTTATACTTCTTATTAAAACCTTATATTAACATTTAATATTATATTTATAATATTTTATTAACATTTTAATATTTTCCATTCACTATCTCAATTTATCATGTTTTTAACTAATTCTTTTTTTTAAATACTAAATTTTTATTTTTATTTTTATTTAAACATATAATGTAACCCCACCACCCTCTCCCAACACCCCTCCCCCCCACCCCCCTCAGTTTGTTTTATGACATTAAGAGTCTCTTTTGGTTTGTCTCCCTCCTGATCCCATCTTGTTTCATTTATTCTTTTCCTACCCCCTTAACCCCCACCCCCGTTGCATCTCCACTTCCTCATATCAGCGAGATCATATGATAGTTGTTTTTCTCCGATTGACTTATTTCACTAAGCATAATACCCTCTAGTTCCATCCATGTCTTCGGAAATGGCAAGATTTCATTCCTTTTGATGGCTGCATAGTATTCCATTGTGTGTGTGTGTGTGTGTGTGTGTGTGTGTGTGTGTGTGTATACCACATCTTCTTTATCCGTTCATTTATAACTAATTCTTTATAATATAAAAAGTAAATTAAAATGTCTTCTTTTAAAAATTAGCATATTAGGGGCGCCTGGGTGGCTCAGTGGGTTAAAGCCTCTGCCTTCAGCTCAGGTCATGATCCTGGGGTCCTGGGATCAAGCCCTGCACTGGTCTCTCTTCTCAGCGAGGAGCATGTTTCTTCCAATCTCTCTGCCTGCCTCTCTGCCTACTTGTGATCTCTCTCTGTCAAATAAATAAACAAAATCTAAAAAAATAAAAATTAAAAATTAGCATATTATAGATAAGGCTATAGTCCTGCTGACCAAATCCCAGTACCCACCCCTCCATGCCAGAAGTAACCACTATTAACTTTTGATGTACACGGAACTACTTGGACAATAAACAGTATACATTTTCCCACAACTTGCTTTCCCCACCTTCAACATTTTGTCTTATAATCCATAGTGTTGCCTACATTTATATTAATGGAAATATAGAGTATCAATATACCATAATTTACTTAAACTATTCCTCTAGTGATATTAGTTTGTTTAAATTTCCCATTATTTCCTATTAATTTTTCAAATAAAAGGGGAATATATTTCTATACATAAGATTGATCCAAAAAGCCCAATGTGGAACACAGAGGGAAAAAAAGACCATTACTTTTACAATAGGCAAAATTTTTGTGTGTATTCTGCAATAAACAGTTTTATCCTTCAAAACAATGTCCATCACTTAATAGTTAGTGTTCAGTGGAATCGGGGACATGCCCTCCTATTCTAAAATTCTGTTATTTTATAAGTATTTCCAATTAGAGTAGTGACTTTATTTTTAGTCTCAAGTATGAGGCAATAGAAGGAGGAAGAACTGAAATGCAACATATTTATTCAGCAAATTGCTTGCAAATTATTTACCTGCATTTGAGTATCTTCAACCAAAACCTAAACAAGTCTGTGAAGGTAGAGAAGAACTTTAGCTTAATTTATAAATGGTTTTCTGCAAAACCGTCAAGCCATTTCATTTACCATGCCTTAATAACAAAACTGGGATGTTGATCTATATTTGGTAAGAAAATTTGGAGACAGTTTATCCAATGGTATAGACATTTGAGATCATGAGTATAAGTTAGAAGTGACTTCTTTGTCTCAGAAATGTGTCATGTAAATAAAGAAGACAAAATTATACATGCACATATGCACACACACAAAAACACATACGACATTATTGATACCATAATTTTCACTTAAAAAAAAGATTTTATTTATTTATTTAACAGACAGAGATCACAAGTAGGCAGAAAGGCAGGCAGAGAGGGGGAAGCAGGCTCCCTGCTGAGCTGAGCAGAGAGCCCAATGCTGGGCTTGATCCCAGAACTCTGAGATCATGACCTGAGCCGAAGGCAGAGGCTTAACCCACTGAGCCACCCAGGCGCCCCTGATAATTTTCACTTTTTTTTTTTTTAAAGATTTGATTTATTCATTTGACGACAGACAGAGATCACAAGTAGGCAGAGAGGCAGGCAGAGAGAGAGGAAGGGAAGCAGGCTCCCTGCTGAGCAGAGAACCCGATGTGCATGCGGGGCTCAAAACCAGGACCCTGGGATCATGACCTGAGCTGAAGGCAGAGGCTTTAACCCACTGAGCCACCCAGGCGCCCCTAATTTTCACTTTTAAATAACATATTGTGTTTCTAGTTGCTTGCCAACTTGTCTTCCTGGTCTGATATGGAGGTAATGTTATTTTTATTCACACATTTGAATAATTTCAAATAATAGTGTAGAAACTCTCATTTGTAATACTTTTACTCTACATATTATAAATAAAATAAATGCAATTTCTGAAATGTTTATTCAAAATCACTTTTTTTAAGTCCCCTTTTCATCCTTTCACTCAAACATGATTAATAACTAAAATTGAGTGTTATTTTTAAGTTTACTTTATATTTGGCAGTAAAAAACAAACAATAGAATTTAGTCAAAGTGCACAGTATTAGTGGTGTAGATATGGCTTATCTATTGTAGAACTGAATCATGAGCAATCAGAAAACAACACTGATGAGGAGGCTCCTTAACAACTTTGAGCTCACTGGCTACCTTCTGTAGTGCAGGGATGACAACAGTAGATATTATCGTGAAATTATAAGAATGCCAGGGGTCTGGAACAGTAGAGGCCCGTGGACATTACTACAATGGGGAGTAAGACGGCTCACATATGGTGTGTTCGAATAGCTAGCCTCTAGATCTGTGACCCAAAGCTAGATTCTTTTCACAAGATTAGAAGTCATAGTTCCTGAAGTGGGGCAGGAGAATGCTTCTAGGAGATGCAGTAAGGATCCCTCTATATATGAAATTATGGTTATCACTTAGTCATTTTGAGCTTCTCATGCTAGTGGACACATAATAAAATAAAGAACTACCATATTGATAGAGGGCAGAGGGATGGACTGATTATCATGAGGAGCTAGTTGTGGGCTACACAAGGAAGATGAGAACGATTATGTGTAGAACTCAGGGGGTTCAGTGGGGCATGTCTTGGTACTTGCATGTCCAATGATAACTGTAAATGGGCTATTATAGCAACCACATCCCAATATGGTTAATACAACTTGATGGTTCATATCCCCTGGGGATAAAAATCTGAGTCACCACCAGGCAACAACCCAGACTTACTGAAGTGCTGGCCAAGGGTGGGGGAAATCCAGACTGGGTGGTTTAGGAGAGAGATGATGAATATTAATTAATGCCCGAGACCAGTTACTGCAGCGGGAGCCGCAGCTTATCTTACTAACCCTTGTGTTGGATTTCTCTTGCACTCTGCCTCATATCCTCTTGCCTAACCTCTTCTTCTGTCCTTGCCTCAGCAACTGGCTGCGTAGAGATGTCATCAGACAGCAAGCCACTTCAGCTGTTAAACCGATCACGTGCTTTCTGCACTTGGGTTTCACTGTCCCCTGAGAGAACTTACCCACTCTGCATATGAGCAAATCTGGAAATAAGAGGGTTAACATCTCATGAGGCTCGCCCTGCTGCTAGGGGATGGCAACCAATGTATAGTTACTCCTTTCTTGGGAGGATAGTTTTGAGGTGCATTCTAATGACTTTTCAGAGGTCCTTACTGAGAGTGTGCCCCAAATCAACCCAGCAATATTAATCAAGCTCAGTAACTCAAAAGCCACTGCATTGGTTTTACCCCCCTTCCCTGTATTGTCTTCTCAGGCCCTCACTCATGTTCCCAATGATCAGTAGCAGCCTGGTAAATACTTAATAACTGGCACTCCAGGAAAAAAAAATTACCCTTGTATATAGTGTTGGCCAGTTTCTGTGGTGTAAATACTCACCCTGTGGTTAATTTTATTTTTTTTTAATGTTATTTGTTTATTTCAGAGAGAGAGAGAGAGCGAGCGAGCATAGGCATGGAGGGCAGAAGGGAGAGGGAGAGCAGTCTCCCAGCTGAGCAGGAAGCCTGATGCAGGGCTTGCTTCCAGGACCCTGAGATCAGACCTAAGCCAAAGTCAGACACTTAACCGACTGAACCCCCCAGGCGCCCCTCACCCTGTGATTTACCACATGACATCATGAACCTATAGCTGGATAGAGGTGGGCACATCTAGTCCTTGGGAGCCAGCAGGAGCTGATTGCAGGACATCACTGCTTGATAGCATGTCCAAAAATAAACTACCCGCACACAAACCTTTGTTGCAGAAGACAGAGGGTAGCTCAAGAAAGACAAAGAGTTACCTATCAGTCTGGTCCAATAATCAGAGAATGGTGAGTGGTACACTGACATTACTCATAGATACCAATAAGAGGGGTAAAAACCTCTCTGAGGTTGAGGGGAAAAGAATTTCTACTGTATAACAACTTGATGGGTGTTGCGCGGGGGAGTAGTGAGGGGTAAGAATTCAGGGATATTCAGAAGTTTCCAGCCTTGGAGACTGGATTGATAGGCCATTTCCAGAGACAGAGAATATAGGACAACAATGAGTTGAGTTTGGGATCTATTACGTTTGAGGTTTCTTCATGATATTCAGGCAGACTCAGCTAGTGAGAAATGCATGTATGAAGCTTACAAAAGAGCTAAGGGTGTGGAAGCCGTGGCACAGTATTATTGTGAAATTCTACTGTTGATAAGTACGTATTATCCCTGGAATATCCTGGCTCCCTTCCTCTCCCCACACCCAGGCAGCAGTGACTGCTTTCTGTATTTACTGCCCTTGGGGAGGACTGTAACTACAGAAATGAAAAGAGGGATGAGTCAACGCTCAGTTCCTGTTTCAAAATAGAGCTTTGAATCTCCCAGTAGAGAAAATAGGTTGAGAAAAAAGTTTTTTGAACCTCAAAAGCCTGCATTTTGACTATTAAGAGCCACAGTGGGGGGCACCTGGGTGGCTCAGTGGGTTAAAGCCTCTGCCTTCGGCTCAGATCATGATCCCAGAGTCCTGGGATCGAGCCCCGCTTCGGGCTCTCTGCTCAGCGGGGAGCCTGCTTCCCTTCCTCTCTCTCTGCCTGCCTCTCTGCCTACTTGTGATCTCTCTCTGTCAAATAAATAAATAAGATCTTTAAAAAAAAAAAAAAAAAGAGCCACAGTGGATGCCCTTAGTACTGATTTAGGTAGAAGTGATGATGAAGATGCAGCTGGTTTTCCTACTCTGAAGAGAGTTAGTGGTGACAACAACACATAGATGAATGTCTCTGAGAAAGGACTGTACTCCCTGCCTATACTGTACTCCTCGCTGCTGACCTATCAGTGAGAGGCAATTCTAGGATTCCCTAATAATAGAGGAACTTTATGAGAAAATGTGGTGACCCCCACTTCCTGTCAGGAGCCCCACGAGATAGGAAACCCCACATAGTTCTGCCATTGTCATTGCCTAGAGACAGTAGCTGTAGTAGAAATGACAGTATGGTGTGAGTTGACAGTGGGCTGCAGTCCAGACCCCCAAGATTTCTGTCTCCACAGCAGTAGGGGAATAACACGCGAAATTTCCACAGTGCTAAAAGAAGATGGAAAAGAGAGGGCCAGTGAACAAGAAGAGGCCTTAGAGATGGGACAACAACCAGAGGATAGCAGGTAAACTAATAACTGTATTAGCAGTTTATTATTATTAATAACTGTATTAGAATACAGAGGACAATAGGAAGAAACCAGACACCCTCCCCCATGGCCATGACCTTATACAAGCTCCTGGTATTGAGACAATGGGGAGAAAAGAAAAATAATCATTTAATTAAGTTGAAATCTGAAAAGACTACATCATTATGCCTAAAATTTGTCATAATTACCATAACTTACCAAAATTTAACACACAAAAAAACTTAAGAAAACAAGATTATCTCAAGAGATATTTATTTTATTGTTAAGTAAAATCCAATGTTCATTTATGACCAGTAATCTTTTTTTTT
>ML103668.1:82115-115682 GCA_003697995.1 Taxidea taxus jeffersonii | reverse complement strand
GGAAGTGTGAGGCCGAGAAGGAAGGCAGGGGCAGGGTGACACACACCAGCGAAGCCGCCGGCGCGCCTCCGTGCTCTCCAGGGCGGGAAATTAGCTTTGGGGGGTATCAAGCCAAGCTGCAGAGTTGGAAATCGGTCTGTGGCCCCAAGGCTGGGGGCAAGAGCCTCAAGTGGCCGAGGAGCAAGGACGTGCGGGTCTCCCTAAAGTTAGCAAGGCTGGGGGGCGGGTAGTTTGCTGGGAGGGAGAGGAAACCTTCCTCCCCCAAACTCAAGCAGCAAAGTCCTGGCGTGAAAATGGCTTTTCACTTCTAGAAGCGGGAGTCTCGCGGGCTCCTGTGAACAAACCTCGAGGTTCAACACAGCTGCAAATAATCAAGAGGACACTAATTTGGGGGGAAAGGAGGGGCGGAAGGTGAGGAAAGGGGAGAATCTTTTTCGTTTCTTCTTCCTTTTCCAGCACCTGACCTTTTCCTTAAAAACAAAAAATCTGCTCTTTCTGAAGAAGCTGATAGATCTATTTATTTACTTACTTTTTACCCCCCCCCGCCCCCCACCAGATTCCTCGATTTTCTTGGCAGCTTGAGGGATTCAGTTCAGGTTGTCCTGCTTGGCCCCTCAGTGCAACAGGAAATATAACTTCAGATCCAATTAACCGTTTTCCAGAAGGGGTAACTATTATTATTATTATTATTATTTTTTTTTAATATGGATCCTAATGGAGTGGAGCGATGTGTTCAGGTGTGAGGCGACTGGTGCCTGGAATTCCTTCCTTGGTAATCCTCTAATTCCTGGGATGGGAGCTCTAGGCTCTCGCTGACCTGAGGCTGTCAGGAATCGGGTCTCCATTAGCCCTTCTTGGTCTTGGCCAGAGCGAAGGTTAACTACACTAATATACCAAAAGGGGCTGTAGCAAAGAAGGAAGAAAGAAAGGGGAAAGGAAGGCAGGGAGGAAGGACAGGAGGGAGGGGTTGGGGGAGGGAAAATTCCCTCTAGTTGCTCCCTGCCCTTCAATGGTTTCTCCCACCCCCATGCTTCCTGGGAAAGCAGGTTTCCATTCAGGGAGACAACAATCTCATCCATCAAGGAATCTCACTCCATGGAGGTGGACTTTAGGGAATAGAAAAACATAATGTAGTGAAATATTTTCTTCCATTTAACTGACCACCCAGCTCACTTCAAACAATATTTCTAACATGTCTACAACAATAGATTAGCATGGGGGGGGTTCAAACCCCCAAATCTACTGCATATTTTACCTTCTTTCATTTAAGTAAAAGCTAATTTAGAATCTTGCCAGTAGCCAAATTATAGCCATAAAATCTGGATGAGATTAGGAAAATATTCATTCTGCTGGCTTTAAACCTGGTGGCATTTTAATGGGTAGTTTATATAATAGTTCCGTGCATGAAGGTGTAGGTGTATGGGTGTGTATATATCCTTAGGGTGTTAGAAGTTCCATGATGGATTAAAGGTTCATATACTCAAGCACTAGATAGAAGCTGTCACTCATGTGTTCTTGCCGAGGTCTGGCAGAAAGCAGCGCAAAAAAAGAGTTTTGAATGAGCTCCTTGGAATCACTATTGTTGAAATACAAGCTGAAGCAAGTTAGTAATGGTAAAGCTATTGTGCCTCGCAGAATCATAAAAAGACACTTCAAAGTAAAAACGTCAGTTTTCAGTTTGACAGCTTTGGCGGGGCACTTAAAGAAAAGGTGAGCATCTTTTGCCTAATATATATTTAAAAATTCAACAATATGATCCTCTAATTTACTTTTCAGTGAACTGAAGAATTAAAAGAGGATAGGTTCTAGATACAGATAGGCTTGTTGCCCATGTAACCAAGTCTCATGTGAGCTATCCATGCTTTTAATATTACAGTGCAAGGCAGTTCCTAATGAGAAAGTTCTAAAGACATCTAAAGCCATGTGGAGGTTAGCTCCTATTTAGAAGTGAGGGAATATCATCTAATTCTCTATTTTCCTCCCTTTTTCACAAGAGCCTGGTAGTGAAACCTTTAAAATGACAGTTCATTTTTGGTATGTCAAAAAGAGCATTAATCACATGATATCAACTGCCAGTCACTTAAATGCGAAAGTGTTAGCAAGGCAGATATCCAGATAAATTAATATTGTTCATTAACTGCATCCGTGTACTTAAATAAAATGCAAACAGAACAAAGGGGGGGGTTATCTGGTTTAATTTCCTTTAGCCACAAACTCAAGGTGAATTTTGGAAGGGGCGAAAATAATTTAAGGATTAGTTTTCTTTCTACTGGTTTTTAGAAAGCTTAAAGAGAAGTTTCAGCGTAAAGCATATAATTAAAGAAGTAGATGAACAAAGATAGACACACTGCCACAATAGAAAAACATTATGTGTGAATTTAGAAAACACAATTAATTAATTAATTTACCAACTGCATTTCTCCTCTTCCAAGGCTGATTTCTTGAAATGTTGGAGGTACACATTAAAGGTAAAGGACTTCTGTTCAAAATTAAGAGGATGATGTTTAACATATGATACTCAGCTCTTCCAGCATAGGAGGTTTCGTCTGGAGAGTTTACAAAGTATAACATTTAAATAAAATGTACACTGGCTCTTTTATTTTGATTATAGAATAGAGAAAGGTACTTTTCCCATCTGTCCATTACAATTTATAATAAATTAATCAGCCTTATCAAAGAGATTACGAAGTGCTTGACTGAGGTAAATTGATTTAGATGATATCACTTAAAACAGTTTAAAGCAAAAGTGAAAACATAAAAGGGAGGGAATATTGGCTTCAGTGAAAAATGCCACATTGGGTATTTCTTGACAGGACCACATCACATCATATGTCAGGGGGAAGTTAAAAAATTAGGCAATCCTATTTCTTTGCAGAATGTGTGTTGATAGCTTATTTATTGACTCCAAAAGTTATGATGCAGATTTTCATTTTGCATATAGTTTGTTACCGTATTACCATACAATCAGAAGGAAGCTAGAGCATGGTCAGATGTTAGGGACATGGGGGTTGGGTGGAGGGGTGGGGGCTAAAAAGTAATTTTTTTCAGTCTCCGATACTTAATGCTTGTTTACTCATTGATTCTTTTCATATAATATTGGTTGATTTAATGACTTTTAAAATCATAAACTAGTTGGCTAAAGCCCACATTGTTTCTAAATAGAAAACAAAATCAAAGGTATCAGATCTTTTTCAGAAAGTACAATTCAGTGTTCAGTTACTGAAGAGCTACTATTTAAATTTCCTAGGTTCTGTTTAAAACAAACACACAAACATCTAAACCTCCTCTTCTTTGCTAATAACTCTTAACATTGTTAGTGGCATGGCTGTGGATGAATATTTTATATAAGAGCCTTTAACTCTCTTCCTATTTACCCTGGAAATGCATTTAATTTGTCTTTTGTGCTTACGTGCTTTCAGAAGCATTAGTCAATATGCAAGCATTATTCACCCTATTTAAAAAACCAGTCAATATAAATTCTGATCATAGAAAAGAGGTGTGATGTTTACTTTGAAGTTTCAGGAACATATAAAGTTTTCTTAATAAACTAGAAGAAACTCTATCCTAGATAGATTTAAATAGGGCAGCTGTGGGGGTATGGTTTATATTCGTGTCCTTCTGCCTTCTTGCCTTTGGCACCAAGGTATCTGGGTTTTTGTCTTCACACACTGTCTTTTGTTAACAGTAGATTTTGAGATTAAAAAAAGAATTTTCAAATTGTCTTGCTTTTATAGCTTAACGCATTATTAAAAATAGTATTCATTTCTGTCTTCAAGTTTATACGCCTAGGCAATAATGAGAAGGCGAGGTTCTGCAGCCCCCTTGCCCCTCAAAGACAAAAATAAAAACATTACATAAATACTAAAGAGAAAAAAAAAGAGGATTCTCTGGGTTGAAAATACGAGGCATACTCTTTTTTACAATGGAGCTCTTAGTAAGGGTTTTTTTTTTTTTTTTCATCTTAACTATCAACCAGGATGTGACACCTCAGTTTTCTATATAATTTATGAATTTTGCACAGGTTTTAACAACATAGCATCACAGGCTTTTTGAAGTGTAGGAAGTTTAGAAAAATGAGCCTCCAAAATAAAAGGCACAAAAAGAAGACAGGGCATGGTGGCTTGCCTCCTTTTTAAAAGATGTCACAAAAGTTATACTCTGAAAATTACAATAACATGTATTTTCATTGAGTGCAAAAACAAGAAGATTATTGGAGAAAAAAAGAAAAAAAGATTCCCTCCCATTCCTCCCCACCAAAAAACAACAAAACACAAAAACAAACCCCAATCCTAAACCCCATATAAGAAGCCCCTTACCACTGTAGGGAAAGTTTCTGTGTAAGTGTGGGACTTGCCAGAGCTCCTAGCTGGTCTACTTTTTTAACGCGGCAGGCAGCGGTTACACTAGTCAGCAGGCTGGCAGCCTTGAGAAGGAGGCAAACTGTGGGAACCCCACTGCAGATGACCTGCCACTTAGAAGCAAACTTTGAAAGCAACTGTTGAAAGTTAACCTCCCCTTTCCAAAGGAGGTTTTCAGAGGCTGGACAGTGAGAGCTGATATAATCAATTTTATTATTTTCTAAGTCATTCCTAACTTTTATGATCCTCCCCCCTACCACCCCCCTTTACTATCTGTCTTTGTGCCTCCAGGACCAGTGAAAGAGCAGGGCAGATTCTAGATTGCTTTCAGAGTTTGCCTTCTCTGATGATGGATTACCATGTCAATTTAAACGGCATAGGATTAATTTGTTTCAATGATTTCTCTTTAGGCTGAATGCCAGCCGTTTTTCTATCTCTCTCCCTGCTCTTCAGAACAACAACAACCAAAAAAAAAAAAAAAAAAAAAAAAGCCTTCTTTCCATATTCTAAGTTAGGAGACAATAATAGAAATAGACAAGTTAGGTGTAATGTTGCAACACAGTTATAGGTCTGAGTGTTTTTATCTCTGCCTAAGAGGCTGAAACATACAGTCAGTCACATTAAAATGAAATTGGACTGAACATTTATTCAATAAATACTTGTCTTGTAGATAATCCAGTGCAGAGTGCTTTTGACACATAAGGACTTAATTTGTCTTGGATAGCAAGTTATTAATATGGCACATTTAAACTTGCCACCTACAATAAGGTTATCGAGATCTATAAGAAACTCATATGGTCATTGGGAAGAATAATTTGAAGGAGGGAGGGAAATTTTTTGGGAATGTATATCTCTATCATACACACACACTTATGAGTGACACATATGTATTTCAGATCACACATGGACACAAAGTTCAATGAAGTTAATAATAATTCCATTCATTATGCAGGTATATCTAACCTTCCTAAAGTAAGAATGGGTCAGGGAATTTTCTCATTTGAAAGATTTCTAAAGTGCACAAGAAAAATGCTCTTCAAATCCTATTTCTTTGCAAGACCAAACCCATTATGAGGTTGAAAATGGCACACACAAAAAAAGCACTTAGGTGCAATCCAAAATCAAACACTCCCTCTACATTTTTTGCCTGGACTAATGTTGCAGCCAGATAGAGGATATTGCCTGTAGAATAAAGGCAATTTAGAAGAAATAATCTATCCCTAAAGTGATTATTGCATTTCTTTCCCTAACGGGAGGTCCCCCAGCAGATGCAAAGGAACAGGAGAGGGGGTTGATCCTATGGGCTGAATCTGCTGAGTAAATGTGGCTATTTGAACACGGGGCTGCATTTCCAGCGCCCTCTTTTCTTAATTGTCTCTCCTTTTCTCCGCATTCTCCTGCACTGAAATTAAACATCATAGTTCAGGATAATAAATTGCATTCCAAATATGAACACACATGGATTTTATAGCCTCCCCCTTTGGCTAAGCCCTCTCAAATGCCCAGGCGGGCTTCCTTCGAGCAGGTTCTACTTTCTAGGGACATATGCAATCAGAGGCCAGTGACTGTCAGAACAGGGATCTATGCAATTTTAATTTGTAAAAAAGTTGTTGGTTGTTAACCTTGGAGGAGATTGTGCATCTCTAAGAAACCAAAGCTTTGAGAGCTCTCCCTGGGAAATGATGTTACACATGAGCAGAAAATTCAGGCAAGAAAGGCTAATTGAATGAAGAGAGAGAATTAGGTTAAAAAATAGAGTACAATCTAGTATCACATTTTCAGTAGTGTAACTTGAAATGAAGGTGTCTCCAAGTCGCCGGTGATGCCAGAGTGTTTAGATGTTGGCCACAGATGGGGACACCTATTGAAATGTGTCTGAAGAAGATTAATAGGGCTTGTCACTGTTGGGAAAGCACTGCTTTGCTGTAAATTTCTACCAGCACAAGATGAATTACCGATGAACGCTCACTTATCAACCCCATCACTATCGTTCGACACTAAATCAAATTGAGAAGTTATCTGCAATCAGAAAATTTCTTTTTAAAATAGACATACACCTTTAGGCCCCAAACCCTTCAATAATCCCACTCAAAACAATTCCCGAGCCCATGATGCTTCTTTAGCTTGAACAAAATTATATCTCAATAATGAATGTATTTTTAAGTTCACATGCAACAGACAGCTAGCTAGTCAATAGCAAAGTTTGATAGTATTTTAAGGAGGGTGTGAATGCTTTTTGGAAGCCTGCATTTAATATTTCATAAAACGCATTTTCTTTGCTTTGAGATATTTCTCTCCCTTACCTGGAAGGCAAAGAGGAGAGAGGGTTTACTGTTTTCCTGTTCTAAACCCTGTCCCTGTGAGCTATTTGTTATCTAATCCTCTGGTAAGGTAAAATTATGAGAGAACCACAAGTTTAGGTAGAGAACAGTAGAATAGGATTAAGTGGATAATGGTGATAATTGAGGAAATGAATTTATTCTTTTATGATTTAATGGTGTTTTATGTCTAAGGTGTCTTATTTGAGAAACAAAACAGTGGCATTATCTCTTTTATTATCTGTTAAACAACTCCAGGCATCTGGAGGTTTTCCAGCATAGGAAGAATAATGTTTTAATAAAACCACGAACCCATGAGATTTTATTGGGTTCTACCTGTTTAAAAATTATCTCATGTGCATAACCCACTTGATTTTTACTGCAATTCTTCACAAGCGGATATTTTGATATTCCCATTTGGCTGGTGAGTAAACCGAGGCTCTGAGAATTATCTGAGGCATGGAGCCAACAGGATCTCAGCCAGAATTCATAACTACATTTCCTAGGTTCCTTTCAGGGTCTCTTTACTGCTAGTCATTATGTACCTGATGAAGATAATGATGGAATGAATGGGAGGTAATATTTGCTACAGACCACAACTATGGGAAACATATATGCCACTTCATTTAATCTCATTACAGTCATATAAAAATATTCATTTTAATCTCTATCCAGTTCTCTGAAGGACGTAATTATTTCCATTATCCAAGCAAAACAAACAAACGAACAAACAAAAAAACCAACCCAGAGCCTTACAGAGTTTAGGGACTTACTGGAAACTCGCATTGCTACTACGCTGGGGACAAATTATTCAAGTCCAAGAAGTCTACATTCAAAACCACTGCCTTCTCCTGTGCTCCTGTTCCTAACTGTAAGGAGTCTTCAGTAGTATGGAGTGGTCACAAGAAATCCGACTTAGTTAGGAATCTAAAAATCCCAGACTCTGAGACAGTTTGTCATAGCAGAATAGACCCTGCTTTGGAAACGATGAGACCTGGGTTTAAATTCTAGCTTTATCGATTACTGTGCGACCTCAATGTCTTTGATTTTTATGTTCCTCATCTCTAAAATGGGGTGATTGGAGTTCATGAAACTATGGGCATTGGTTTGGGGTGTTTTCTTCTGTCACAGTGCCTAGAGGGAATGACGTGAGGAAGACGTTTGAAGAGGTGAGTGGGGACGAGGGACATGTGAGGGCGTTTTGAGAAGGTATGGCTTCCATCCCTCAGACTGGAGACACTTAACATCAGACAAAGTCTCTGATTTCTTCCTCTCTGCTTCTAGAGGGAAGTGAACACTTAAGACAATGATCATTCTTTAGAAAACCATACAATTTAAAAACTTACAAGAAAAACTGTCCCAGATAGAAGAAAAACCCAAGGTTTGGAGCAGTTAGAGGACTTATGTAAGGTCACCCTGTTGATTGGTGATAGGGAGAAAGTGAGCTCCTTTTCTCTCAGCCCCCTAAACCAGAAATCCACTCCCACTGCTCCCCCTCCCCCTAAATACTGTCTTCCCAATGCTATGCTCCTTATTCAATGAAAACATACTTGAGATCATCTGGTTACATCTCCTTTATAACTATTACTCTATTTTTTGATATGATGGGTTGTGTGGGTTATTATTGGTTGCACTATGATATCTTCCTGGATCTCTCCCACAATAGCTTTCCCTAAAATCTATTAAATTAGCCAGGCAAATAGTTGAAACTTCAATGAAGCACCACACACTAATAAGAATATGCCATAATCTCCATTAGGTTACTATAATATTCCAATCTGTATTTATTACAATCCTTCTCTGATGTTTATATAACCAAACTTGCTAGATTTATATTCTCTAATGGTTCCCCAATGAGAAAAAGCTGTGTGTTTTATCTTCCTTTTCCTGTCCCAAATCACCCTTCCACATACATTTGCCTGCTTTGGGACCCCCTGTCTGGGTTTCATCAGAAGTTGCAAGACAAAATGTGCATTATTAAGAAATATAAATATTTTCGGAAGCAATCAAAGGGATGAAAGATTGATTCAGCATGTAGATTGGACCTAATTCGAAGCAGCTTTGTTCTAATGAGGGCTACCGGGATAGAGTCAGGAGCTGTTGTGGCCACCAGTTGGAAATTCTGAAATCATTAGGATAATCGTCAGGATTTCTCTTGTTAGGTTTGCCGGAATATTTTTCGCAAGGTGTACGCTCTAGTCTCTGGCCTGTGCCACCCTCTTTGCTACCCTTAGGGACTCGTGGTTGTTATCTTTGAGAAATCATGACTAATTCCTCCTCTCTAGAGTTTAGATCAGTGAGTACCTCCCTTTTTCACGACTGGGAAGTTGGCTTAGCATTAACTTTCATAAGAACATTTTGGCCCGGAGGCATCTGTATTACAATTTCTTTCTTGGCTTAATAAAAGGTATCACATTATCTACCTGGTCAATCTCTATTGGCTTTCAAAATAGAGACATGGAAAAACCTAATAAGCCTCATTAGGATATCTGCTTTAAAAACAACAGGCTGCCTCATTTAGCATGTTGCTTTGAAATGTCCCAGCAGAGCTGGGTGGTCACTGCTTGAATACAGGTATTGCTAATTTGGGATCTTTGTCAGTCTGGTAGCTCTGGAAGAAAAAAAAAAAAAGCATAATGTGTAGGTGGAATTTTAATACACTGATTGTTGTATTTTGTTTTTGTTTTCCTTCTTTCTTTCCTTTAATCCCACTTTTTGTCCACAGGGCCATGTGCGAGAGATGGCTTGATTTTCTTGGTATGGTTCAGCCATCCACAGCTGGAATTCCAAAGAAGACTGAAAATGTCTTTAAAATCAACACAACTCAGGGAGCCTCAGAGAACAAGTTTTCCTTTGTTGTAGGGTATAGTATTATTTGCTGTAGGTTTTTTGATATACATTCTAAATTAGGCCTGCAAAGGCATGCTTCATCTTTAATTCATCACTCTCAGCTGAAAGAGATTAGCAATGTCTAGCACGCACCCCTCGTATGGCGCTGACCTCATCAAGTATGGCCTGAAATTAATTAGCCTCATTCATTCCAAATGGAAAAGGATAATGGAGCAGCATTTTAGAGATGACCATCACAAATTGTTTGCAGCATATTTAAAAGGCCCCTATTTTCAAACCATGTAGATTAAAATTCTTTCCTAGGGCCAGAGTTATCAGGGACTCGGAGCAAAGCCTGGTCAGGTTTCGTGTATGTATGTTTGTGTGTGCGCATGCGTGTGCGCGTGTGCGTGCCTGCCGCGTTGTTTACCGAAGGAGTGTTAGAGCCTGTGTGTAGATGTGTTCGCCTTTAGCTGGTTTTGCTGCTTAGGATGACACCTGGAATACTCAGCCGACAAAAATCTGATGTTTAATACTGCTTTAAAAAGGTGCGGTAATAGGATACATTAGTGGATCTTTTTGTGTGTGTTTTACCATGAAGTGGGCATGCCGGCGCAAACTTTGCTATTTTCCAGTAAGATGCTGTTCATCCTCTAATTTAGAAACACCAAAGTCTCTTAAAGAAATGCTCCGTGTTTCTAGTTTGAGTTATTTTTGAAACTTCCTATGACTTTTCCCAGTCTTTATTGTTTGATCATATTTCAAAACATGATTGAGGACTAACTTGGATTAGAGAATCACTTAAATTTACCATCTTTCCAAGATTAGCTGATCCCCCCCCCCCCTTTTGGGGATTGACTAAGGGAGGCCAAATTTTTGAATATCAAAACTGCTTTCTTTTCCAGCCAAAAAAATCTTGACCGGGCTTCTTTGGGATTCTTAAAGATGTTGTAAAGTTTATTTTTATGAGCAGTCATTTGGGGACTACAGATTAGAAGAAGAAGAAGAAGAAGAAGAAAATAACATTTTCTGTTTTTAGGTTTTAATTTTTAAAATAACATAAAATGTACTCAATTTATGAAAAGTTATTAGTAGTATTTGGGGGAATTTTATCTAGTGCACATTTCATAAGAAAAAAAATAATCCCAGAATAACTTTGTTTGGTTATATTAAAAAGTAGATATTCAAAATAATGTAACTAGAAAGCTTCTACTTAACTGTTAGAATGAAAACTGTACTTTTAGGCTAATAATCTTTTTAGGGCGCATTGATATATTAATCTCCATATGCAAGTTATTTAAGATTATTTCATCTTATAATGAAAGAGAAACTGGAAGCATGTTGCCCCTATCTCTGCAAATGTAGGATTTAGAAATTTCTCTAGGCTCACTTTTGCCTAATTTTCTCATCCCAGAAGGCCCCTTTATCTAATGGGCATATATCATTTATATGTACAAGATCATCAATCACAAACTGTGAACCTATCATTTTGACATAAAAGATCTATCCTTAAATCTCCTCAAACCTCTAGTATATAATTTGAGGAAATTAGCTAGTTTAAAGTCTGCATTTCTGACTTCTGGGGGATGAAATGCAAAAATGGAGAAAGCTTAAATTATACAAATTTGATTTTAAAGTCACAGTTTAACTGAGCCAGGGATAAAAGACAGCACAGATCTTGAAATGTCGACAGAAATAATTTTGTTAATTATCATCTGGTCAGTTTGGAATTTCATGCTGAATAAACAGAGTATGTAAGAAAGTGGAATATTTGCAAAAATAGCTTGACTTCTTAAAGCACATTACCCAAAATATATTTTCCTTGTATATTTTTATTATTAAGTCAAAGAAACGCATCCATTATGTAATATTGCTATGGGCTCTAATACCGAACAGCATGTCTCAATTTTTATTTAAAAAAAATTTTTTTTATCAGCTGAGGTGAATGTGGCAGAAAAACCATAAATATAAGGATTAAGGCTGCATGAAATTTGAGTTCATTCAAATGACAAACCCAAAGTAAAACCCAGATGAACTTACCAAATTTCATTTGCTATCCACCTGAAACTATAAATCCTCTTCGGGCATTTGAGAGTAGAAAGGAGGTTCACTGAAAATTCAAACCAGGTTTTCCTAAACCTGACCCAGACTCACTAACTTTAGGTAAACTGCAGTTGTGCTGTGGCTTCAGTGTGAAACTTTCTTCCCACTTTAGCTAATGAAGAGTAGATGATGGGCTGGAAAAGAGAACTAGAAGATGGTTTTGGAACTGCTGTTTTGTCTTTATTTTTTCTTTCTTTTCACATTTTCTGTAAAGTTCAGAAGTAGGGAGGAGCAGTATATGGAGCAAGTTTTCAATGATGTATGTGGAAAGATGATCACATGTGAGCGAGAGAGGAGGAAATTGACCATGAAATGTACACAGGATTTTTTGAAAAGGAGAATCCCGGCAAAATACTGCTAACCAACTTTATTAAGTGCTTGTTGTAATCAGGCACTGTTTTAAGCACTTTACATGTGGTGATTCAACTTGGTTTACCATAATAGTACCAGACAAACACTGTTATCTCTATTTCCACTGGTAAGAAAAAGTAGGCACAGGGAAGTTACCTTACTTGCTCTGCCCAAGGTTACATTGCTCTGAAGGGGATCTGAACCCCAGGATGTCTGATTCTGGAATCTCAGCACTCTAGCACCATGCCTTGCTGACCCTGCAGAGGAAACGCAATTACCATGTTGTTGGGAAAAGAAACTGCTACAGACTATGAATGGGAGAGATATTTTCCTATTTTTTAAACTGCTGAGAACAGTAGTAAATTTATTGGGAAAAGCTCAAGTAGAGAAAGCTTATTCTTGTCTTACCATATCCCAGAAGTGGGAAGGGAATTGACATTGCCAATCTCCCATAAATCTTTGCTGAGCTTCCACTTGGATACCCTATGCTAAGGAGATAGAGATAAATGGAGTAGAATTTTTTTTTTTTTTTAAGATTTACTTACTTATTTTAGAGAAAGAGAGAGAGTGCTTGGAGGAGGGGCAGGTAGGCAGAGGGAAAGGGAGAGAATTTTTTTAAAGATTTTTATTTATTTATTTGATAGAGAGATTACAAGTAGGCAGAGCAGCAGGCAGAAAGAGAGGGAAGCAGGCTCCCTGCTGGGCAGAGACCCCGATGTAGGGCTGGATCCCAGGACCCTGGGATCATGGCCTGAGCCAAAGGCAGAGGCTTAACCCACTGAGCCGCCCAGGCACCGCTGAGAGAGAGAATCTTAAGCAGACTCTGTACTGAGCAAGGAGCCTGACCTGGGGCTCCATCCCATGACCCTGAGATGACCTGAGCCAAAACACTTAACTGGCTGAGCCACCCAGGCACCCCCAGAGTGGAATTTAAAGGAAAAAAGTACAAGAATGACCCAGTGAGAGATTGGGGAGGAAATTAAAAAACAAAACAACAGAACAAAAACAGCTAAATAAAACTTGGAGAACAATTAGTTAATGTGGAATTCAACAGGATCCCGGAAATATGTAGAGGAGAAACAAAGGCCTAAAAATGTCACGAAGGAGATTGGAAATAGGTAAAAAGGGAAGTCTAAGAGGAAAGCAAATCAAGGGAACTCGGATTTTTGTCAATGGCTCGCCAGAGCCATAATGAAAGCTATATTCTCTTGGGGTTCTGAAGAGACATCACAGAAATAACAAATTTTGTTCCCTGCCTTGTGTAGGTTGACTTAAAGATAGGTTGAAAAAAATATAAAGCAGTTTCAAAACTGCTTTACATAATATGTTATGTAGATTTATGTATATATTAATCATAATAACATGGAATGCCCCATAATCTTTATATTCATGCTTTCATTTAATCCTCATGATGAGATCCAAGGTATCTATTACTGTCTGCACTTATATATACGGAAACTGAAGCTCAGGGAGGTTATGTTGCGTCTCTGGGGTCACACAGCCTGCAGTCCCCCTGAGTGTTCCCAAGCCTGGACTAAGACCTCCCAGAACACCACACTGGCTTCTCTTGCACAGCGTCCCTAGCTAGGACTTTGCCCAGAAAATGATGTCATAAAACAACTGGTTTTTGGCCAAATTCATTACGGTGCATTACCCTCAAGGAACGTACCAGGAAGAGCACATTATGCCAGGATGAGACGCAGCCCAGCTTCTGAAATCTGGCTGGCATCCTCTAAGAGGTGGCCCCGTCTGCTCAGCTCTTGCAGAAGCCGAGCCTGTTAGGTAAACACCCGGATGTCGGCTCGGGTGTGGGAGCAAATGATCGATGAAGGAACATTCGAAAGCAGAATGGATCTCCCAGAGCAGGCCCCACGCCTCCTGTGTTTACAGGCCCCCAAATGAAATCACCTGGCTGTTTATAGGAGTCTGAGTGCTGATGAAAAGATAGTTACACTCCAAACTTCTCCCTGCCAAAGGAGAAAAGTTCCAGGTTCTTTAAAAAGTATGTAAAGCATCTGATCTGAGAAGTGGCAACAGCATTTGGGACCAATTACCCAGATTAAGAGGCAACAATGCTCTGTTTACACTTTGTAGCCAAGAGCCCTTTGGCTCTGGCCCACAGGCTGGGGATTGTAAATTATACACATTTCAGCCTAACTTGACTTCTCTTTTGACCTAGGTGTCTGAGTGTAGAGAAAAGCAGAAGAAAAGCCTGGTTGCTGTTTGCCCTAAAGCTTTAGCGGATGGAGAACCGAATGTTATCTTCCAGGTAAGACGTTTAGTCTTACAGTCCTGCAATGAAAGCAATGGGTACTTTTATGGCTCAGGGAAGGGTCTGACTGGGTTTTTATTGTTGTTGTTGTTGTGGGGTTTTTTTGTTTTGTTTTGTTTTTGTTTTTTGGGGGGGGTAAGATTTTATTTATTTATTTATTTGACAGAGAGAGAGAAGCAAGAGAGGGAACACAAGCAGAGGGAGTGAGATAGAGAGAGACAGAGAGAGAAGCAGGCTTTCCACTGAGCAGAGAGCCTGATGCGGGGCTTGATCCCAGGACTCTGGGATCATGACCTGAGCCGAAGGCCCACGCTTAATGACTGAGCCCCGCAGGAGCCCTGGTCTGACTGTGTGTGGTTTTTCAGTCGGCTACCCCTCCAAAATCATTTGTGCCAAAGAAGTTAAGAAATAAAGTCTCTTTGACATCTTTTGGTCAGTTTAGTTCCGTTTCCCAAAATACCGTGCATAAATCAGTAACAAGTGGTAGATGGTGAAGTTAGGCCACGAGCGCCGAGCTGCTGTGCACGGTCACAAGTAGATGGTACAGCCATCTATTGTGGGCAAAAAAAGGAAGCACTATCTGGTTCCAAACTCAGAGGCCGATAGGGATTTGAATCATTTAGGCTTGAGACTGAGGTTCCTCCCTTTACAAAGGAGGACCAGTCCCCACTTGGCGTAGCCCTGATAATTCCAGAAGTTTCTTCGAAAATTTTTATCTTTCTTTTTAACTTAATCCTGATGGTAAGGGCTTGACCTTGCCAGGGGAAAAGAACCACAAAGGTCAAACAGCAAGGAGGAGAAACGGGAGGCACAGGTCCGCCAAACACAGCGGTGTGGAAAAGACAAGCCATTATTTTTTACCTATAGGAGTGATGCATGTGTGTTCAGAGATTTATAATCTAACCATTCTAATACCACATTTAGACCATCACACTGGAAATATCCACAGGCATGGATATATTCAAGTTCTTTTTCAAGCTCTCTAGACTGGATAGTCGTTTAGGAGGACGCATGATGGAGGTGGTGATTGTGGAGTATGATGGGAATCTTAATGTTCAAAGCATTTTTCTAACTCAAGAATCCAGTGTCCGCTTAATGAGGGCTGTCTTCTGAGACAACTCCTGTTTGATGCCATTTCCAGTCCCCTCCCATGTCAACACATTTTTCTGATAAAAACTGATCAACAACCAAAAGGGATTTTTCTGACCCTGGTTTATCTCAATAATTTATCATTTTCTGCAGTGTCAGAGCTCCTGACATTTACAATTAACTCACAAATTAACTTAGAAATGATAGTAAGCTCTCAGCTAAATGATCTAGTGGCCACTGGGGACCAGACCAATTTTCTAGAATAAGGTTAGGGCTAAGTTGCTCTGGAACAATGCTGAGGTTGGTTGTATAGAAATAGTGGTTCAAGTGTGAGTGGGAATCCAGGTATGAAAGGGGAGATTTTATCTGCCCCTGATTCCATAAGTTACTCAGTCCCTCTGATATTTCTTCATCTGGAAAGCTGGGGTAACTGGTTTTAAAAAGCTTTTGGAATTCAAGGCTCCATAATGGAATCAAGAAGTCTTGAATCCTTTCCTTAGAAGGAAGCTCGGAGAACACTGATCCAGCTTCTCACTGAAGCCAGAGGTCTGGAGATAGGCAGATGGCCAGGCTGACTCGGAGTCAGCAATTTGCAAGAGTTGTAAATTGAAGGCAGGTAGTGTAAAGGTGTGAAGGTCTGGGTGAAGGCTGCCAGAGGGGGCCAGCCACCTAGAGAGATGGGAGGGGCAGAGCTCACTCCCTCCAGGGCTCCCACTGCTGGGAGCTTTATTTTTAGAAATTTGTGTTCCTTCTTCGGGACCCAAAATCTGTGTCTCGAGAGCATCTTTCTATTGGGTTGGATTCCGTCCTCAGAAGCAACACAACTCAATCTCATCGCTCTACGGTGGGACAGATTTTCAAGCACCAGGAGATAACTTTTGCTCTCCTCACCCCCTCAAAGCCGCACTTCTGTTTCATTGGCACAATTCCCCAGTTCCACATATGCCCTGGACTCAGAGGTTTTGTTTTCTTTGGTTGGTCTTGGTGTGCCAGATTCTCTTAAGAAGTGTCCAGCAACAAATAAAATACGTAGAAATCTCATGACTGGTGCGGTCCACCGCATGATGGGCTTTGAACAGAGCCCTGAGTTAGGGAGGAGTCAGATCTCAGCCACGGAGTCAGATCTCAGCCATCTAGGGCTTGTACAGGGGATTTATTTCATTTAAAATAGTCTTGTGTTTATCCCCATTAAATTGCATTTTGATTTGGCTTTTTCGTAGCTTATAGAGCCTGTCTCTCTCATCTTTGGTTCCTTTAAAAGCTGACTAGCAGCTTTTTTACAAAGTCGTGGATTTTTGGTGTTGTTTTGTTTAAGGAAAGCTCCATGTCCAACGTGGGGCTTGAGCCCACGACCCCGAGATTAAGAGTTGCGTGCTCTACCGACTGAGCCAGACAGGTGCCCCTCTTTTACAAAGTTTTGCCCAATCGTTGATCTAAATATTGCAGAAGCTTTCTGGAGAATTTCTGGAGTTTCTAGGGTCTTTGATGGCACCAGCCATTAGGTTGAGAATAATTATTCCCAGCTTATTTCTTCAATTAGCTCATAAGTAGTGATTAACAGTAGGGTCTCTGAAAGTAGATTTGCCTGGGTTTAAATACTTGGTCTCCTGAGGTACCAGGTGTATGACTGTGGGCATGCTGATTTATTTGTCTGTGCCTCAGTTTCCTCATCTGTAAATGGGGATAATAATGTAACTCTCACATATGGTTGTTTTGGTGATTAAATTAGCTGATATATGGAAAGCTCTGAGACTAGTGACAGACACAAAGCATGTACTATTTATTGTATAAAGAAAATAAATCCAGACAAGCTCTGTAAGGATAGGGACCAGTATCTCATTTATCTCTGTAGCTCCAGAGACTAGTACTGTGCCTGGAATATATTTGGGGCCAATATATTGGCTAAAAAGACAATTGAGTTTCCATGGAGTTCCGGACGTTGGTGAGGGCAGGCAATATAATCAATGCTGGGGTTTCTAATGCTACCAGATTTGCAATATTATTATAAAAAATATCTTGACTATGGAAGGAGGTTTCGTATATTCAACCTCAGGCCGTCATCGTGATGGTGATTTTGCTGCTCATTTTTCTGTAAATGATCATCAGTGTCACCTGTGTCTTTCCTGATGCTAATCCATTGTCTCTGTTTAGCCTGGAAGGCCAGGAGAGTCACCCATGTTAAGTCCAGTCTCAACTTAGGAAAACAAAAAACAAAAAACAATAAAAGGAAAAGAAAGGATTTTGCTTAATTTGCTTACACCAAGCTGATAGGGGACACTGTGTTTTTATTTTTATTTTTTAATTTTTATTTATTTATTTTTAATGATTTTATTTATTTGATAGACAGAGATTACAAGTAGAGAGGCAGGAAGGGAGAGAGGAGGAAGCAGGCTCTCCGCCGAGCAGAGAGCCCGATTCGGGGCTCGATCCCAGGACCCTGGGGTCATGATCTGAGCCGAAGGCAGAGGCTTTAACCCACTGAGCTACTCAGGCGCTCAAGGACACTGTATTTTTAGCACGAAAAGAAGCTTAACCAAAGAATGCTAGCATTCCTGAGTCAGATCTTCACGTTGTTTAAACTTTGCAGATTCCCCGGCATTGGGCAGACACATTCTAAAACACATGCTCAGAAAAATGAAATGTCTTAAACATCATCCTCGGCACGGAAGTTCCTGCATTTCCCTACCTTAGCATTTACCACCCAAACCTAAGTGCTTACATCAGGGTAGGTCTTGATTTAAGCACATAGCAACAGGACGCTCCCCTGGGTTCAGCTTCTGTATATTCAATCCGGTTCTTGTTGGATTGAACATTTAAATCTTTCAGAGATCTCTTTTCCATGTAATTCCCTTTGAACTTCCGTTCATGCTAATTTTAAACACGTTCGGTATTTCCCTCCTTCTATACGAATACAGTTGAGCTCAAAGAAGGAAATTCACCAGTGTTTTCTCCTTTGTATGTGTGCAATAGGTACCCTTGAAGCAATTACCTACTGGGAGACGTGGGAGGAACCCACTCTGTGGGAGCAGGGGCCACCGGTAATGTGATACGTGGTTGTTGTGTGTGTAAAGGGCTAATACTTTTGACAGCCACCATCCTAAAGGGGTGTATCGAGTCATTTAAAATTTGTACACAGACTGCCCTATCCATTACGCATCGCCCATATCAGACCCATAATCTCCCAAGGCAGATATGCTATTACACTCAGCGGGCCAAGGTCTGCCTCGGCTTATATACACACAACTCCCACTGACTCTGTGTCACCAACCACTTCAATGGGACTTCTCAGCGGCATAAATTTAGCCCGGGACCATCACAACCACAGCGGGTGCAGCTAAACAGAGAGCCCCGGCTGTGTGTTAAAAAGGCTGAGGAAGAACAAAAAAGCTGCCAGTTTTCATAAGAAATCTTACCCCTAGAGCATTAAGAACTGTAGCTTGACACCCGCCACACTACCCTCGTCCCCCAACCTGCCGATCCCAGGCTGGGACTTGGAAGAAGTGAAAACAGAGTGGGCATTTAAAACAACAACAACAACAACAAAAAAAAAAAAACCTGGTCTGCTACAGGGCATAAAACGATGCTTTGCATCCAACCTCATGATGTGAGGGAAGAATTCCCTATAGGTGTGCTTCAGAACATTTATTGATCAAAATGTAAAGGAACATCAAAAAACCAAGGACCTTCATCAAATATGGAAGGCAAAGGTACAAAGATTCTCCACTTTTGAAAGTTACTGGTTTATCCATTTGAGTCACATGGGGTCATGGGTGTTCTGATAAGTAACATAATAACATGAGAATTGCCCTGTTGGTCACTTCATGGTGCTTCCCACCATGTTCGCTAATGTGATTCTCTGGGAGCTCTTTCTTGGTCTTTCAGACGTCCCCACACCAGACTTTATAAGCAATCAGGCATCACTGATCTCAAGCATGAAATAAAGTTCAGGATTTTCATTTCAACTCCGAGCTCTTGCCATTGCCAACAACGAAGTCTACTACTCCTACACATGGAAAACGCTGTAGTCTGGTGAGCAGAGCCTAGGTTCAAATCCTTGCTTCCTGCTGCACTAATTGTGTGTCTTGGGTATGCTGCTTGATATCTCTAAACCCCAATTTTCTCATCTGTATTCTGAGGTGAAACAGTATCTTCTTTATTATGATGCTGTGTGGACGAGATAAAAGACGATGTGACGAGATAAAAGACGATGTGTGAAGCACTCAGCATGACCGAAAATTTGTGGGCTGAATGGAGGCAGGTGTGACACTGTATGATACCTAGTAGGCACTCAATAAAATCTTCCTCCTCCTTTTTCCTAACATTGTCTCATAAGTTAATGCTTATGCAAGCCTATGTACATTAAGAAAAATACTGCCTTTAAAGAAAATAACTTAATTAAATAGTATTCTGTGAATGACATATGACCACACCTTGAACAGAACACACTTAAAGCTACACTCATCCTTTGGTTGTTGTTATAGAGTGGATAGCAATGATCTATTTAAAAGGAAAATGAAAAAATAAAAAATAAGGAACCAAATTGGACATTCAGTCAAGTCTGATTAATGGCTACTTCCAAAGGAGATTTTAGCTGAGTATAAGATGCTTGCATTTCTGATTGTTAATGGACAGTGGTTAGAGGTGACCATTTTAAGAAGTCGAATGCATAATTCATTCAAAGTACACAGAGATTTTCTTTCTTAGTTTGGAAAGATCAAAAGTCAGGCAAAATTCTGTTAATGCTATAAAACTGATATGTTTCATGATAATGAATTTAGATACAGAAAACTATCTTTCTCCAGAATAAATGTAACTTTCCTGTCATTTCTTCTTCTTCTTTTTTTTTTTTCATTTCTTCAATATGAGGACCCTCGTAGGGAGTAGAATTAATCGTGTGTTAAAAAAAATTACCTCACCCTAAAAGACTTCCACTCATTCTCCAAAAGGTAGTCCAGATCATTTTAAAAAACTAACGCGTTCCTGAACAGGAAAAAGTGCCATAGGTTAATTCAAAAAGTATGAATAATTCAACACAGAATCATGCATTTCTTTTTACATATTTTCCCATATAAAACTGTTGCTTTATCATTGTTAAGTAAACTCCCATTGGTGCGTATAACTTCCTGAAAGCTCTGATAGGAGATGAAATAGTGTGTTTAGTAGAACAAAGTAACAACTGAAGTTTAATATGTTTGGAAAGTGCATGTGCAGGCCTATATGTGTGTGTGGGTCTGTATGTGTGTGAGCGAATGTAGGAACTCACTTTTTTCAGTTCACAAAGTAATCTCTGATCTGAAGTTGCAGTTAAAAAATGTTGACAGTGGGGGTGTCTGGGTGGCTCCATGGGTTAAACGACTTGGTCTAAACGACTAGGTCTTGATCTCATGCTTTGTGGGATCAAGCCCCGGGTTGGGTTCCTTGCTCCGTGGGGAGTTGGCTTGAAGATGCTCTCCCTCTGCCCCTCCCCCCACTCTCCATCTCTCTTTCTCACAAGATAAATAAATAAAGCTTAAAAAATAAAGAAAATGTTGACACTGAAAAATAACTGAACAGGATTTTTACAAAGTTCAAGGGGGTTTGCGGAGCCTGGGTCCACGAGTTTGGTAGAGAAGATGACAAGCAGCCCCTCCCACCTGTGTAATCAAATCAGCAAAAATGCAGGTAGTAATTTAAGCTCTAAACAGAAAACAAAATGGATATGCACACACTCCAAATATACACGATGAACTCCTTAGGTGTTTTTTGTCTTCTCTGAGATAATAGAAAAATAATAAAATGTATACTTAAGATGCCTGGTGCCTTCCTACTTCCCTTCCTTTTACGTGGGGCTGACCATATGGCCTCTTAGCCTGGCTCATTTTGTGTGGGTGAAATCTAGATTAACAGACATTCTTTTTACAGAACGAGGTAGTCCCCCGGCTCATCCACAGTTTGCCTCAGTTCTAGGGGTCCCTCCGCTCAGCCGGGCATGGCAGATCCTGGCATCACCACCTGCACGGAATCAATATAGGACACCAGGCGTTTCCTCAAAAATTAAATTCCCCATGAAAACTTAACAGGACCAACAAGGACATCAGAAAAGCATTTTGGGAAGAGTGCCAGAGGTTGAGCGAGAGAGGGAAGGCAGAATCCTTGGTATCAGGGAGAAGGGGAAGAGGGTCAGATGGAAAGAGAAACGAAAGGAAAAGCAGGGCAGGAGGAGAGACACGAAGGAGAGAAAGGACCTAAATTAGAACAAGAGGCTATGTTTATTAATAACCTTGCTGACCCACAGGCCCCTGACACAAAATACATTAAGTATTGTTGGGACACTCTGCTCTGTCGCTCCTAGGAGGGGCCAATAAAATAGTGTGGGAAGCTGCGAACTTTCTGAGAACAGATAAAACACGGAGCCACCACCACAGAAAAAAGCCAGAATAGGGGAAAGGCACAGACTCACCAGCTGGAGCCGTCCTGCAGCCAGGGTTCCCCTTTATTTTCTGGCAGCACCTTCTCTGGGCAGTTTACCTTGGGCTTCCATGCTTCCAGCAAAATAGAAGTGAAAACACGCAAGACAATTTTTTTCTCAATCACAAAAATAATACATGGCCATTGTAGAACGTTTAGAAATTGGGGGGAAGACATGAAGAAGTAAATAAAAATAGACTAGTCTTCTCTCTCCCCCCCACTTTTTTTTGAGAAGGAGAGGCATACCTGTGCCCAAGAATGGTGGGGAAGGGCAGAGAGAGAGGGAGAGAGACTCTCAAGGAGACCCCATGCTGACCTTGGAGCTAGAGGTGGGGCTCCGTCCCACAACCCTGAGATCACAACGTGAGCTGAAATTAAGAGTCCGAGGCTTCACCCACTGAGCCACCCAGGTGCCCCTCCTCTGTGTTTTTACGGATGTGTATTTGTATGCTTGGAAAGTAAGATTGAGGGTCTGTTATCATCCCTTGGTTTGTGATTTGGTTTTCCCATCTGACAAGTCATAATCAGTATTTGTTCCTGTGTTGAAACTATTGTAAAGTATGATTTTCACGCTGGCATCCTGCTTCCTTATTTATAGGTATCATAATTTGGTTGACCTCTAGTTAGATATTCATGTCATTTTTTTAACTGTTGGCCTTTATAAAATCTTTGTGTACATCTCCATTTCTTCTGGAAATTACCATAAGCAAAATTCCTGGGTCAAAAAAAATTTTTTTTGTTTGTTTGTTTGTTTTTTGTTTAAGATTTGCAGAGCTGCCCTCCAAAGTGTTTATATAAATTTATCTTCCCACTTGCTGTGAATGAGAGTGCAGAATTCACAAAACCATCAAGTCTCCCCAAACTAACATAAGAAACTCAGAATCCTATTACAATTTGTATTTCTTTGATTGTTTGTGATGTTAACTTTCTTCATGTTTCTTGGTTATTTGGCTTGTTTCGTGAGTGTGTAACTTGCCTGTTATTTGCACATTCATTTATTTAGAAATTTACAATTTGACTTTCTGTTAAATTGTAAGACTTCTTTACATGTTAAGTGTATTAACTGTTTCACTGCAAGCATTTTGTCCATTTCCTCATTTGATTTTTAATTGTTAATGGATTTTAAAAAAAGATTTTATTTATTTATTAGAGAGAGAGAGAATGGGATGAGGGTAGACACAGTGAGAGAGAGAGAGAATCTCAAGCAGACAGGAGGTTCAGTCTCATGACTGTGAGATCATGACTTGAGCCGAAATCAGGAGTCAGATGCTTAACCAACTGAGCCACTCAGCTGCCCCAATTGTTAGTGGATTTTTAATGAATATGTTTATAAATCCAAGTACATATATTTTTTCCTTTATTCTTTCTTCCTCTGCTTTTATGTTCAGAAAGGCCTTGCATAGCCCAGGGTCAGATAAATATCAATCTACAGTTTCTACTGCTTTTGTGGCTCTTCTTATTTTTTTAAAAAAGTGTTTAAATCTCTTATTTGTTTGGAATTTATTTTCATCTGTAGTGAGAATCTATATACCAAAGCCTCTTTTCCTTACTGATCTCAATCTTGTATGTTATTGGGATTGTTTCTGTGTTTTTCAATTTTATTTCATTATCTTCATGTCTCCACTGCTTCTTCTGCCAAAACCCTCCCCTTTTTATTATTATAATTTAAGACTATGCTTTCATAACTAGTAATGTAAGTTTGTTGTCCTTGGATTAGTTTTCTGGGTTATGCTCCCCTCTTTTTTATTCCACAAGAACTCATCCATTCAAAATGTAAGTGAGTACAATTTATACATTAATATGTGGGCACTTGAAGTCCTTACTACTGAGTTTTCTCAGCTAAAAGTAAAACATGCCTCTCATTTATCTATCCCTGCAAATTTCTGCCAAGTTGTCGTTTTCTTCAGGTAATATCTCAATATAGTCTCAAGTTTATTGATTGTTGTTGTGAATCCTGTTTCTCTATTAAATTTTATAACTGCAGAGGAAAGTTACCTACTTACATATTTTTATTTGGCATTTGCCACTTTCCTGATTTTTTGTTCAGAGAGCTTGCTAATTGATTCTTCTGAACTGTATAGGGAAATATTATCATCTGCCAATAATGATAATTTTGTCCTCTTCCTCGGAATGACATAATTTCTTCACCTTTTCCCTGTCTTATTGCAAAAGATTAGAACTTTCAAATTATTTATAAAATATTCTTTATTGGACAGACCTCCAACATTTTGCTACTAAGTATGATGGCCTGAATACATTGTATTTTTGAGGAGCTCCAACTTCTGGAAAGTGTTTTTGGCTTCTAATGGTACTCTCCTTCCTGAAGCTTGTGTTCATTGGTCCCCTTGGATGTCTCCTGGCTCTCTCTGCCCAGAACTGAACAAGTCGTATCCTTTCCTTTCTTTCTTTTTCCTTTTGAAGATTTTATTTATCTATTTATTATTTTAGAGAGAAATTTTAGAGAGAAAGAGAGCACGAGAAAGAGCATGAGCAGGGGAAGGGAAGAGGGAGAGAATCTCAAGCTGACTCTGTGCAGAGTGCAGAGCCCGATGTGGGGCTTGATGTCAAGACCCTGAGATCATGACCTGAGCTAAAATCAAGAGTCGGATGCTAGGGATCCCGGGTGGCTCAGTCGGTTAAGCGTCTCCTTTCAGCTTGGGTCATCATCCCAGAGTCCTGGGATCAAGTCTCACATAGGGCTCCCTGCTTGGTGGGGAGTCTACTTCTTCTTCTCCCTCTGACCTGCCCTACTGCTCGTGTGCGTGCACTCTCTCGCTCTCTGTCAAATGAAGAAATAAAAAATCTTAAAAAAAAAAAAAGAGTTGGATGCTTAACCAACCAA
Organism: Taxidea taxus jeffersonii; assembly: GCA_003697995.1. NCBI lineage: Eukaryota > Metazoa > Chordata > Mammalia > Carnivora > Mustelidae > Taxidea > Taxidea taxus. The sequence continues at coordinate 91,073 of ML103668.1, read as the reverse complement.
GTCACCCAGGCACCCCAAGTCACCCTTTCATAGGAAAGAGTGTTCTATCTCTTTACAGATAACCCCACCTCTTATCTACTGATGCTTCTTTTCTTAACACCCACATTTCACTGTGGGAGATCAGTTCTCAGACCAATACACTCATTACAAATCGGAACCACTACTGTTTTAGTTAGTACATCATATGAAACAACCAGGCTATTTTTTGGCCAGCTTAAAAGTTAGTGTCTTGTGGAAATTTCTTTCTTAATGTTTGTATTTTAAGAAGATGCTGAACTATTTTCTCACATTGGAATGATTTCATTTGAATTTGCTGACTTTTTGCCGGTGGAAAGCAAAAATCACCTGGGATTTTTGCAGATGTCATGCAAAGACGGTCAGTTCCATGGGTTGGATGGGTTAAAACAATATGTAAAAACAGACTGAGAAAAAGAGTGACAGTAAAAGTTAACAATGGCGGGGGTCACCTATATGGAGGGAGAAATGTGTGTGCCTCGGGAGAGGGGTCAGACCTAATAACTGTGGGAAGTTGAATGGTCTCCCTATCACTCTGAGACTTCATTTCTGCAACTCAAGTTTGAGGTCATCACCTGTTTTGCAAAGTATAATGTAAGCATGACAGACGATGAGTGTAAAGCATCTGGCAGGACACTTGGCTCCTATCCGGCACTCTCTGAGAGAAACTGTAAGCTTCTGGCTCCATTTGAAGGCAGGGGACAGACCATGTCAGAGATAATAAAATGTAAAGAACAGACTTTTCTTTGGTACACAGAGTTCATCCCAAACATGTCCAAGAACTTCAGGGTTTAGCGGCACCTGGGTGACTCAGTTGGTGAAGCGTCTGCCTTCAGCTCAGGTCATGATCCCAGAGTCATGGGATCGAATCTTGCGTTGGGCTCCCTGCTCAGCAGGGGGGGAGTCTGCTTCTCTCTTTCTCTCTGTCCCTCTCTCATGCTGTCTCTCTCTCTCTCTTTCTCAAATAAATAAAAATCTTAAAAAATAAAAGAATTTCAGGATTTAGCCAACAGACAGTGCTGCATATGGAGTGGTTCTGAAGACCCCTAATCTCTGCCCAAGGTGGTGGAAACCCTTAGTATTCTTCTTCTCTATTTGGTTCGGCCCTTTCTGTGAATGCCAAGCATCATGGGAGCCCACTTTCCATCCCACCCTGATGAGCACAAGCTCTGATTACTTAGATTTCAACCACCTCTGAGCAGGACCAGAAGAGCTCCTCATTTTGATAATATGTAAAATAGTCATTGTGGCCATGTACCAGGCGTTAAAAATTTCCTTGTTAGCCCACCTTTCCAATTTTCCAATTTGTTAGCCTGGAAAATGCCCTTATTGGTGCCAAACATAGGTCTTAACAAGGGAGGATAAGGTTTTTCTTCTATCTTTCCCAAAGTGAAGGGAGCGATCTGGATTAATTTTTTTTTTTTTTTTTTTGCTTGGTGGGAGGTTTCTGTATTATTATTGTTTAAAGTCAATTATCCTTTACTTCATGTTCTTTTCTGTTGTTTATTTTATCTGTTCTTCTCCCCCAGAGGGGCAGAATTAAGGCCCCCATTTGGTTTTTATTAGTGTAATCAGTTAATAGCTCTTCGATAATGCCTTACTTATTGTGTTAATTTTCTGCAGTTATGTCCAGAGGCAGCTTCCTGGAAGACCACATTTAAAAAAAAAAAAAAAAAAGAAGATCTAACATTTCTTCTTTAATGGGTCCACTTAGCATTTATAGTTTCAGCTAAGATTATGGAAAACTGTTGATTTACAAGATTATTGAAAATATATCTTTTTCAAATAAATGGCAGCTACTATTTTAAATGTATCTGTGGCAACCCTAAAAATTCCATCAGTAAGGTGAAGGTACAAACCCTACCCCTGGTGTTTCTGTTGACATGGCTTCTCGCACCAGTTCTTTGGATTTATCTGGAATGTATTAGAGGTGTGGGTGGATGCTGTTCCCATGGATATGGTGCCGTTCACTGTAGTGAATTGTGTCAGTAGCTAAACTCTGCTTTCCAGGGACCACGGTCCAATTGCTGATGACATTTTTTTTTTTTTTTTTGATAAGTTCTACATCCAGCGCAGAGCCCAGTTCAGGGCTTGAAGTCACAATCATGAGATCAAGACCTGAGCTGAGATCAAGAGTCGGACGTTAACCAACTGAGCCACCCAGACACCCCACTGGTTGGGATTTTAATGGGAACGTATCCTACTTGGACTTTAGTACTCTGAGAGTAGTCCTCAAATTAAAGTGGCATGTGGGAGGAGAGCCTAGGGACAAACTAACTTACTGGAAGGGTCACAAAAAAGAGGTTGATGATCAACGCAATTGATCGAGCCCCCTTGGTAGGTTGCATTCTGAATCAGATGAATGTACTGAAGCCAAGAGAACATGACTCAGTGGTTGGCATCATGGGCTCTAGACCTGTCTGGGACACAAATTCGCTCTAGACCTTCCTGGGACATGAACTGGCTCTAGACCTATCTTGGACACAAGCTAGCTCTCAAGTCTTTCAGGGCCTCAGTTCTCTCCTTAGTAAAGTGAGAAGTTGGAATGAAGGTTCTAAATTTCCTCCCAGCTTTCATGGTCTCTGCAGTGTTCAGTCAGTGGCTGCTGTGTGCACACACTCAGTGAGGAAGAATCATTAGGTGACTGAATCAAGATTAGAATGCTTTCCAGTCATTGTTGAGTCTCAGGAGATGAAGGGCACTAACACAGAATGGGGGCCCATCAATGCTTTTGTAATAAATTTGTTCATATAGTGATGCCTCAGTGAAATTCTACTTTAGAGACCTGTTCTTGGTCCTGCACCATGGCTATGAGTAGATACGGGAAGAGCACTAGAGAGTAAGTTGCACAGCCCTACTGTGGGATCCTGGGCGAGTCACTTTCTCTCCTTGGGTCTTTCCCCCTTCGTTGATCAAATAAAGGGAGTGGAGAAGAATCACCAAGGTCGCTTCTAACTAAGGAAGCCCGTAACCTTGGGAGAACTGGATGCCGTGTAAAGCAAATGAGAAGGTTCTGATGTTCCCCCAACACTCAGGGTCCAGAGAAGTTGGCGCATGTTAGCTTCAATTTAATGCTTGCTGGGAAGCAGGATGTGGGCTTGCTATGGAGACAGGCTGGGAAGGAGAGGACAGAAGGGAGGTCTGTGTGCTAAGGTTTGGCTGGAAATTTCATGCAAAGAAGGAAATAGGGTTTCCTGTTGCCTGTTTCTGAGCTACAGAATAAAACGGTGTGATGCCTAGTTCTTAGCATAGTACACCACCTGTTTTGTCTGCCTCTGTACCCTGCCCGTGCTGGTGATGTTTGAGAACTTTCCTTTCAGGCAGTGCCATTAAAGAAGGCAGTGGAAGGCCACATGGCAAAGTCAAAGTCAAGATGGACCATATTTGAAAGGAAGAGGGAAGAAGCCCATATACATTTCAATGGAATTATTTTTAAGGCCTTTCAAGGAGGAGTCTGAGAAATAATTACAAAGTTTAAAAAAGGAAGAATCTTGACTTTGGTCTGATTTTCTTCTGTAAAGCAATTAGGCTCATCATTTTTCAAGGGCTAAGCTGAACATTCTAGTGGCTGGACCCAAACACTTTCATTTGTGTCTTGGGACTTCTAAATTCTGAAAGAAAAAAAGTTTAAAAATTTATTAAGGTGACTTTTTTGCAGAGGGATTCGTGCATAAAGCATTTGCTGGTCATCTCTGTTAAAGACTACAGTACCATAGCGTAACTGAGATTAAGAGCTCGATGTAAATCATGTAGAGTCCAATTAATAGCACCGAAAGAAGAGATCTATAAAGTTTATTTGATGAAAGAAAAAAAAAACTGTCAAGGTGTGATTGGAATTTTCCCTTCCAGTTGCTGTTGGGGATTTTAATGGGAATGGATCCTATACGAATGTCTTCCTCACCAGCCTGGTCTACGGGATGGGCACTCAGGTAAGGAGAGGATATTTGGTGTGTTATATTGAAATTAGATGTGAATGAGTTAAAGATCTAACACTGAGCTTAATGGTTTCCTTCAGCCCGAGACTGGAGACTCTCATGTACGATGCTCGGAGGGAGTCTGTAGTATGAATATTCCTACAACTTCTATATGCCCCAGTGGGAATAGAGCAGGATTCGAGCTCTAAATAGCCCTAATAATATTGGGTAGGAGCCCCTCAGTGAGTTGTTCGAATTTGTCAGAGCAGATTAAAATACAAGGCACTCACATCGTCCAAAAGGGTACGTCGGTCTATCTGGCTATACGTTCCTTCCTGATACTGAATTTGTCCGGGGACTTTCCAAAAGTACACCCCACCTACCTGTACTCCCTCCCTTAGGGAAGAAGTGGAGAGCGAATCAGAATAATGCGCATTGGTGAAAGTCCTATAATTGAAATCATTATTGCTTAAGACACCATTGCTTTAATCAGCCCTATCATAAATCAGTGCTTTTCACAAGCGAGGGTTTAAAATAAAGTGCTGTTTAAACAGATTGGGTCTCTTAAAAGGCATGATGCAATTGGGAAGCTCCGGAAAATGGATAAAAAAGTGGTTTCTGAACAGATACACTCGTTCCAGCGCTTTATCTTCCACTTAATTTAAAAAAAAAATTACCTAGTCCTTTCTTAGAAATTACATATTGGAGGCCTGTAATGGCCAAGCCTTTAACCCATTAAAAAAATTTACTCCCAGGAACAGTTAATATTTGACGTTTAATTGCTTTTTCTTGTTGGAGAGGAAAATCTGTTTCTTTCCTTCCTTTCTTGATTGACTTTTCAAAAATCACCTTGTGAGCTATAAAGATGGAGAGGAGTAATTGATTTTCAAGAACTCAAGTGCATGCACACACATTCACATATGCGTGTGTGTGTGTGTGTGTGTGTGTGTACCTTACAACTTCTGAGTACCAGGCACTGGGGCTCCCCCCACCCCCAATCACAGAGCAAGGCAAGTGTTGCTATTTCCAGTTAACAGAGAGGCAGCCAAGGCCCAGAGAGGTTGATTGCTCACATAGGGTCACACAGGTAGTAAGTGATGGGAGGCCAAGAGTCTTTAGTTCTCCAACCTATTGCCTGCTTGTAGGGGTGCTTTACACCCAGGTGTGCAGACATCCATGGAGCCAGGACCAAAGGCCTTGCCAGTGCTCCCCATCATTGGAGGAAGTAATCCTCCCAGCCTGTTTAACCAGCACTGGGTTCTGGAATTTAGCAAATAACGCCATGCCATCCACAGATGCTGAAAGGGTCCAGCTCTGCTTTGTGCCTGTTCTGTGACTCCTGCATTGCAACCAAGCAAGGAGAAGCAGCTGGACTAGCCTTATTTGTGACAGCAACTTGGGAGAGATTTCTCCTCGGACAGTTTTATGTGGATGACTTGGGGGTTAGAGGTTCTCTTCTTAGAAAAATGCCCGCACAGACTTCAGATGAATTTCCGGGGCTCCTCAGGACTTGTTTCAAGAGTCTTAAAGAGGGGTCATCAGGACGCTGGTGTGGAAGGGGCAAGGAGAAGCCTCTTTTGGGTTACCCTGAGTCAGAAAATGTCCATTTCAATGTTGTCAATTCCTCACCTTTTATGTGAGGTAAATTCACTACCAAAGGCCAAAGTGTTCCCTCTCTCTTTTCTTTCTTTTCCTTCCTTTCTTCGTCCTTCCTTCCTTCCGTCCATCCCTCCTTCCTTTCATTCTCTTTCTTTTTTTTCCTTTTTCTTTCTTTCTTCCCACAAAACTAGGTATTATTTAGGCCTCTGGCAAAACCGCACAAACCAACAGTTCCTCCTCAGATCATGCCTTTCAGAGCTCAGGTGATACGCCTCATTGGGTTACACCTTCCATGTTTTGTGGTCAGATGTGGGCTGTGTCATTCTACTTCACTCCACCTTGCAAGAAAATATTTATGTGTTAGCCTCACCAGGTCGCATTTCCTTTGGGATTGCTCCTGGCTACGCCGTCTCCATGCCAGCGGCGGGCAGTTGCGAGGCCGACCTTCATGGGACCGCTGGGCGTCTGCAGCAAAGAGGAATCCGCTCCTTCCCCCTCGGACTCCACTGAGCCGGAAAACTACGAGGTATGTGGCTGGAGGGGAGACATTTCTGAGAGGTGGAGTGCAGTCCTTCCAGAAAGGGCTTGGAGGGAAACGGGCAGGTGTGGAGGGCGTGAAAATTTGCACCATTCACAGGAGTTTTTTTTTTTTTCTTTTTGGCTAGATCTGGAAAGACGATAGCTTATTGTACAGGGTCTCTCTGTGACTTTTTATGTTTTTCCTTTTTGTTCCTGATCCGTGGCAATTCCCACTGTTCACCGGGTGGTGGTAAAAATGAGTCTTACATAACTTGCGTGGTAGGTTTTGCCGTCAAAGCCCTCTCTGGAAGCTCGTTTGGTACTGTGTGTCAAGACCTCACAAATGTTTATAACCCTTGATCAAATAATTTTACTCCTGGGAATCCATTTTCAGTACCAAAAAGAATGCCCAAAGATGTTCTTTAATTAATTAATTCATTTATTTATTTATTTTTAAAGTTTCATTTATTTAGGCAATCTCTCTGCCCAACATGGGGCCCGAACTCATGACCCTGAGATCAAGTGTCCCATGCTATGGTGAGCACTGTGAATGGTGTAAGACTGAGGAATCACAGACCTGTACCCCTGAAACAAATGATACATTATATGTTAATAAAAAAAAGAAGAAAAGAGTCACATGCTTCACCCACTGAGCCAGCCAGGTGCCCCTCAGAGATGTTCTTTGAACTCTTGGTATGGTACTTAGAACCTTAATATAAACCTAACAATATGGGAAAGGGAACTATAAAATATTTTCTCGATGTTGATATGCAAATGATGTCATAACATCGGAATAGGATATGTACTCCCAAGGATTACAGATATGTGGGCACACCACGCTCAGTCATAATAATAGATAACACTTATTGTCTACTGAAAATATGACAGGCAATGCGTCAGATCCTTTGTGCACACTGCCCCCTTTGGTGTGCTTGCTAGATGAAGCTAGATTTTATTTTCTCTCCCTTTTACTGATGAGGAAGGGGGAAGGTTCATTGGATTATCTGAGGTCAGACAGCTAGTATGAGATTTGAACCCATCCTGGTGGACTACAGAGCTCACACTCTTAGCATTCCTCATGATATGTGGGTAATTTTAACTAAAACAAATATTAGCCACCAACGTCCCACCCCCCAAAAAGTAACCCCAAAACTCCAAACCAAAAACAGCCAGCACCAGCTAACACATATCTGACAAGCTCTGCTCTTCTGCTAAGCACATGGAAGGGTAACGAGCAAAGCTTAGACCAAGAGAAATAGTCCAAGTTGAAAAAGCTTATTTGCAACCAGCCTGTAAAATGACAGGTCAGTATCTGAAGCAACAATTAAACGTTTAAGGTCTTTTCTCTTAGATACTCTAAGTCTGATCTTATACTAAGACAATCCGATTGATATTCTTCTGCCATCTTAAGGAAGGAAATCTTACAAGAGAGCAAATCTTGCATTTTGGTGGAAAGGACTTTGCCCTGAGTGACTTGAGCATTTCCTTGATGGCTAGGGACTAGACCGGCGGTTCTTACCATATTTTGTGTGAGAATGTATTTGAAAATATTAATGCCATCTATGGTGTTGCTCTCATCCAAACACATCGGTTTATATGTATGCCACCTTTTCTTCCATGTCTGTTTACTTTTGAAACCTTTTAGGCTCATAGCTGGTTTGAGGATTTAAATGAATATTTCCTTCTGTGTTTTGGCTTGCAGAAGGTTCTTTGTCTCACGATGTGGGGAATGTTCTTTCGTTAGCGGCAGTGTTATCTGACAGTGATACGATTTCTTCAGAGCCTTGTCTACACCTGTGTAAGGGCAATAAAGTGAGTATAAAAAATAACTTAGTTTCACTGTGTTCTTTAATGTGACAGCATGTTACTGTGAACACTTGCCTTTGGATGCGTGGTGAACAATGGCCTTTTGGATTTTCCATGTTAGGATGAAAAACAAAAAGCGCACGCCACACATCACCAAGAATCAACAGTTGTGCCTGGCAGTGTAACTGAGAAAGGCTTTGGAATGTGAGTGGACGGCATTAGGAGCAGTTTTCCCTCCCACACCTGCAGAAATGCACTGACATTAAACACACATGTACCATGGGCACGTGTGCAAGGCTCAGTCTTAGACGGATGTGACCAACGGTTGGACGGGACCTTTGGATGAGATTCTCCCAGGACTCCAATGTGCTGAGGTTGGGAAATCTCAGGCATCCTCCAGGCACAGTTGGCTGTGTTGCTAATAAGATTACCACCGGGCCCGATCTCATTCCATGAAATATTTTCATCATCAGGATGGAGAAAATTATTGTTCACCGTTCCTGAAATGGACACATTTTCAGGTACGAGTCCCAAAAGACGTTATGGGTCTTTGCTACCTGTTGTTTGGGATTGCGCAAGAAGAGGGTACGAAATACCTGGGTAAGAGGTCATTGGTCTGTCTTCTCCAGGAACTTCCCCTGGGCTGTGGTCTCTGCCTCTGTTACGGCAAAAATACGAGCCAACGTGCATCTGGCCAATTATGCAAGCCTCCGTCACGAGGGAAAATTCCTTCCTCACCCCAGCTGGTGAACAGTTATGCCCTGGAGCCCAGGACGGACATGCCTTGTAACTTTTTAACCTAGTTAGTGTAACTGCCAATATTTTTCCTATTCATATAAATGTCTAATCCTTTCTCGAATCTTGCTAGGCTATTTGCCTCAATAATATCCCGCAGCTGTGAATTCCATAGGTAGATTATACGCTGTTTTAAAAAGTATTTCCTTTTATTCATTTTAAATTTGTTACCTTTTAACGTCACAAGATGGCCCTTGTTCTTGCGTTAAGGGGCATAGGGTACAGGCATTACGAATTCAGCTTTAATCTTTCCAAGCACTCGCCATTATTAAAACTCTGCCTTAAACAAACAAACAAACAAACAAAAAAA
>ML103668.1:58637-77115 GCA_003697995.1 Taxidea taxus jeffersonii | reverse complement strand
AAAAAAATCTCCTTGCTTCATGAGGGGTGGAACATTGGAGATAAAATTATGTAGCAGCTAGTTCTTTATAAACTACCAAAAGATGTCAAAATGTTGGTCATTTGGGAGGGAACCCATTGTTCTCAGCCCTGCACACTCTTTCTTTACTCTTGCCTTACTCCTTCCTGGTTTTCCTTGTTCCCTAGTTTTACCCCTGCCTCTGCCTATAAAGCTCATCACTGGCATCCGTGGCACTTCACTTCCTGTCCCCGGAGTGGCTTAAGTGAAGGTGGTGGCAGAAGAAATATTGCCTACTTCTTAAGGGCTATAAAAATGAAATCAGGTGGGGGGTGCGTGGGCGGCTCAGTCAGTTAAACAAGAATCTGACTCCTGATCTCAGCTTGTGTCTTGATTTCAGCATCATGAGTTCAAGCCTCGCATCGGGCTCCCTGCTGGGCATGGCACCTACTTTAAGGAAAAAAAATTTTTTTAAATAAGAATTTAAAGACATAATAATGGAACCAGGGGGAGCTATTGCTAGTTGAAACAGGGGACCAGAGGTGTGTTTCCAATAGCGATTGCTTGTTTTTATTTTGTTTACTGCTTGGTCCTCGGGGGTCAGGTTAAACAAATTTCTGTACACAAAAACAGAGGCTTTTCCTGAATTTCTGAGGGGGTCCTTCCCCCCAGAAAGTGGAGGCTTTAGTTGAAATGATCTGATTACCTGCTTGGAGCTTCCCTCTGCCTTCCGGCATGATAGGCCTATAGCATTTCCCATGCTTCCTCCTGTTATTCTTTCTAATTGCCCCTTAATTTACTTTTTTTTTCTTTTTCCATTTAGGCAGTTTGAAGTAGAAGCATGTGCAGCCCTGCATAATAATGTATTAGAAAGGCATTTCAAGGAATAAATTATTAGCATTGTTTACATGCATGGTTCAAATTTACTGGCAAATTGTTCAGGCCTTGGCTTTACGAGGTAGCTGCCAGCAAGGCTCCTTCTGGGTAAGACCCTGAAACAGGAGAAGTTTCCTTTTGGTTTCCCTCACCCACACGTCCTCTGCCTTCTTCCTCCCCTTTCAACACCTGCCACCGTTCCCGCCCCCACAGAACTCTGTGGACTGGGCAGGCCTTTACACCTTCTTGCGAAGACATTTCCTGGGTTCTCCGTGACCCTCCCCTCCGCCCCCACCACCCCCGCACAGGAATGGCCCCCAATGAAAGTGAGGTGTGCGAAGGAATAAATCTTCAATGGTATAATTTTAGACCCTGTGGCAACTGGGAAGGGCAGCTATTTTGGGCCCTGGGGCTTTCTCCTTGACCTAAGATGATGTTACTTTGCCGGCCGTTGGCGCAGTCTGCCAGCCCAGCATGCGGTCCCTGTAGCAATGTGCCTGCCTTTCCTATGGGGTGCTTCTCCGTTTGTGTGCTCCTCCAGAGCTCTGTGCATGTATGCAAGGCCATGAATCTGGCCACATGCACCCACCTGGGCTTGTCACCGGTGACATTTTGAGGGGGTGGCTCAGGCTACCCCCTCAGGGGCAGCACAGATGGAAGGCCCTTCCTTCCACAGAGTGGGCAGGGAAGCTTCCTGGTCTGGTGCTTGCCTGTCCCCCCCAGCCTCCATGCTTTATCAGCTGCTCAGTGACCGTTGTGCGGGTTACCCCCTCTCTGAGCAGGGTGACCAGGTGGTCCCTGGTCCACAGTGTCTGGGCACCCCTCTTGGGAGGCCTCATTTGAAGCTGCCGGAGGGCCGTCCTCACAGAGGTCCTGACCACCCTGCTTGCTATCTTCCCACTCAAGCCCCTGATGCAGCTGCAGCCTACAGACCAGTGTCCTGGCTAGGAAAGCGAGTCTGGACTCCTACAGCTGATGTACAGGACAGCTACAAGAAGTCCGAGGGTGGCCAAGACAATAGTGCTTTCCAGAAGGGGTCGAGAGTCTAGCCAATATCATCCCCGGGGAGAATATCTTGTTCGTAGTTTTTACAACCTAAAAAAGTATGCACAAGACCTAGAGATCATTCAGGAAGAAGGAATAAAGTCAGTAAAGAATGAAAAAATGAGAACAGATTTTTTGTTTGTTTGTTTGTTTTTGTGTGCGTGTGTGTGTGTGTGTTTTAAGGATTTGAGCTTATTTGTGCCAAAAAGAGAAAACAGAAACCTTTTATAGGTATGGAGAGAACGTGGCTCTCTCTTCTACAGGTCCCCTGGCCATTAAAAAAGGGGGAGAATTCCAGAGTTGGAGAGAAAGAGAGAAGGAAAACGGGGTGGGGAGGGGACCAGGATGCAAGAAGAACCTGATTAGGGAACAGAAAAGATAGTGCCTGGAGGGTAAGACAAAGGGAGAGGAAAAGATCAAGAGATTATGCTGCCTTTCCTTATCTGCTATTGAATTGACCAAAAAAAAAATTTTTTTTTTGGAAAGGGAGGGAGAGAGAGAGAGCCCACGTGCACACGATTCCGCGTGTGCTAGCTGGGGCTGGGGGGTGGGGCAAAAGGAGACGGAGAGAAAGAATCTTTTTTTAAAATATTTATTTATTTAACAGATAGAAATCACAAGTAGGCAGAGAGGCAGGCAGAGAGAGAGAGTGCGGAGGAAGCAGGCTCCCTGGCTGAGCAGAGAGCCCGATGTGGGGCTCGATCCCAGGACCCTGAGATCATGACCTGAGCCGAAGGCAGAGGCTTTAACCCACTGAGCCACCCAGGCGCCCCGAGAAAGAATCTTAAGCAGATTCCACGCCCAGTGTGGAGCCCAAGGTGAGGCTCCATCCCATCATGACCTGAGCTAAAACCAAGAGTCAGATGCTTAATCGACTGAGCCACTCAACTGCTCCCCGTGTTAAATTAAAATTAACAGATATTTTGAGAACCAACAATGTCTGTTCTGGTTCTCTATTTCCGTAGGACAGATCCCCCTAAAATTTATCTACTTAAAACCACAACATTTTATTATTATCTGTCATGGTGCTGAGTGCTGACCAGGCTCAGCAGGTGGGTCTCAGGCAGCCTTTCATGAGGATGAGGTCTGCAGGTGGCCCAGGCTGGGGTCACCTCTAAGGCTTTCCCACTGACACGTGAGGACTCACACTGGCCCTTGATGGAACCTCGGCTGGGGCCATCAGCCGGAATGCCTGTCACTCTTCACACCAGCTCATCCCTGTGCTCCTTTCCTGGCCTCTCAGGGGTCCAGAGGTGAGTATCCAATGAGAATGAGGTAGAGGCTGAGCCCTCCTTTCTGGTCTGGCCCAGGCACATGCACTATGGGTCCACCAGTCAGTTCGGTCAGCTCCGATTCGAAGAGAAGGCACATAGACCCTTCCTGTGCATTTGAGGAGTGTTCCAGAACTTGTGGCTATGCGCTAAAATGTCCAATCACGATGTCACCTGTTCTCAACCTTCAGACCTCCAGGAACTTCTCATCTAGTTGGAGCTAAGCTCCCGTAAAGTAATCAGTGCAAAGGAATGAAGTATCCATTCACCAGAACGTGAGGTGATAGCAGAATATGTGCCAAATGGGGAGCAAGATGAACTCTTGTGTGTGGAGAGGCCATAGGCAGAAGGTAGGAAGGAAGGCCTGTGGTCTCTTTTCTTTTGGAGAGCTTTAGAGCAGGTCAGATGGCAGAGGCTAACACTCCCTGACTCTGGAGTGGGTGTTCTAGCCAACTTTATTCAAGCCCCAATGTTTGTTCTTACTAACTTCGTATCCTGTTACCTGTTTTCTCTTCCCCTGCCTCATGTTTATTCCACCAACCATCCTTCCTTTCAACAACATTCTTCTTCTGTGGTCCACAAAATCTTTCCATCCCTCTACCTCCCTTGGTCACCACTATGCTTTCCGTGCATGAAAAAGGTTTACCTCCCATTCTCCTTCCTAACTTTCTGCTTCTCTATGGCCATTTCTCAGACATGACCTCTCCCAGTCTTTCCCAGTCCCCCTCCTCACCTGACTGCTTGAAATATGTATCTTCATGTTGGGTTCCCTCTTTGTGGCCATTGTCTCTTGCCTTCTAAATCCATGTCTTTTTTTTTTTTTTTAAAGATTTTATTTATTTATTTGACAGACAGAAATCACAAGTAGGCAGAGAGGCAGGCACAGAGAGAGGGAGAGGCAGGCTCCCTGCCGAGCAGAGAACCCAATGCAGGGCTCGATCCCAGGACCCTGGGATCATGATCTGAGGAGGCTTTAACCCACTGAGCAACCCAGGCACCCCCTAAATCCATGTCTTATATTTCGTATAGCTCATGCCTTTCTTCTCTGCTCTGATTTGTCTTATCCTAGGTGCCATTTGCAGTGTCCCAGGGCAATGGGCCCTGATTTGTCCAACGTCCAGCATCTCCACAGCTTTGATGGTTTACTATCTTCATGGTGAGGCCTTGTCCACAGCTGCAAACTTTCAGGTGAGCTTTGCTGCTCAGCTGCTGACCTGTCTCTGGTAAGAGTTTCCTATATCCCATCATCACAAAAGAGATATTTTCTTTGCATCTCAGTCTCTGGTCTCCAGATATTACTAACTGTAGACATTCACTTAAAAAATATATTTGTTTATTTATCTTAGAGAATAAGAGAGAAGGAACATGAGCAGGAGGGGCAGAGGAAGAGGGGGAGAGAATCTGAGCACACGGAGCCCAACACAGGGTTCGATCCCAGGACCCTGAGATCATAACCTGAGCTGAAACCAAGAGTCAGATGCTCAACCACCTGAGCCCCCCTGGTGCCCCTAGACCTTCACTTTTTAATCCCCATGTAGGTTTAAGTCCTTTCCTCCTTTTAGTATAAAAATGATATATATCCACTGTAGAGAATTTAGAACACACAAAAGAAGCAAAAACAAGAAAACCAATATTATGGGTATAAACATTGTTAAGACCTTTGTATGGGCTACTCTTTTCCCTCCATATTTTGTTCAGAAAAAACCAAAATTGCTACTTAGATGGGCAATGCTTTCCTCCACGTTGTTTGCTATTTTATAGAATCAACTGTGGCAAAACCAGAACCTCTGACCGCAGCTAACTGGACCAGTCTGGGCCATCAGGCCCTCACTCGGCTGGTACATGTCCTTTCCTTGATGTAAATCAGATGATATTGGGATCTGGTCCCATGATAGCACATCAAGATGGAATTAGAATTTTCACTTTGAAGCCTAAAACTTTATTGGAGATGGTGGTTTGCAAGAGACAAGTAGAGAAGGAGTCTAGAGGCTTTCCTTGGATCCTGACACAAATTCCTTTGGTGAATTTTGTGCTCTAGCCTCTTATTCATATCTTAAATCCTCCCTTAGTGGTGGAGCTGTGTCTGTGGGATTCTGACATTTCCTCCTAATAATATCTGAGCAAGGGGAGACTTTTTTGCAACCTGCCTTTTTTCATTTAATAGTGATTCATACGTTTTTTCTGTGTCGTTGGATATTCTTCGAGATTATGATTTTGGGGCCTACACAGTGACAACCGTGGATGTTTGAATATTTATGGGGAAAGTGGAATATACTGCTTAAACTCTGGCATTAGATAGTACTGAGTCCAAATGGCCTGACACGAAGTTTGCTATGTGACTTGGGCAAAGTATTTAAACGCTCCTTCTCGGACTCCCCATCTGTAAAGTGGGTATAAGGATGCGGTCCAGTGATGTCATGAAATCGAATGTTCCCGGGACATAATCTTGCCACAAAAGTAAGGGCTCAATAGATTTTTTTAAATTTTTTTTTAAATTTAAGCTTTATTTAAACATATAATGTAACCCCACCACCCTCTCCCAACCCCTCTCCCCCCCACCCCCCTCAGTTTGTTTTATGACATTAAGAGTTTCTTTTGGTTTGTCTCCCTCCCGATCCCATCTTGTTTCATTTTTACTTTTCCTACCACCTTAACTCCCACCCCCGTTGCATCTCCACTCAATATAGATTTTGCCTATGATCATTAATTACCGTAATCCTAAATCCTCTGTGATTGCTCATGATACAGCCTCCCCATACTTTTTCAGCATTAGAGACAAAGCTCTGACAAATATTCCCAAACATTTACACGTTATTTTCTTGAGATAAGTGCCTACAAGTTGCATCATCGGGTCACAGATTATAAACATTTAAAGAGTTCAAAACTGTCACTGCTTTCACTGAATCTTCTAAATTGTCCACAGCCCAGCCTTTCCCATTTTTTTTTTTCATGTCCACAGTTTCAAAGACAACGTGGCCCTCTCTGTGTCTAGGATTTGCTGAATGCTCACCTTCCAACCAAATTCAAACAGTGTTATGTTTGACATTAAAAAAAAAAATGTTTTTACATCTGATATTCAAATTGGGGCTTTTTCAGGTAGATTTCATTCATTCATGTACTTACTCACATACTAGGTAGAAATCAAGTTTATATACAGAAATAGGTTTATGAGATAGGTTTATATTGTCAGAGCTGGCTTTTGCATTGCTAACCCTGGAGAGGTCTTTGGAGCTTTGAGGAAGGGTTCTAGACAGTTCTAAGGAAGTCACCTATTGACCAGGCTGAATGATATCTAGAAAGTCTTTCCTCTCTAGAAACAGGACTATTTGAAACAGGAACACCTTGACTCTTTGACCTAATCGGAACAATCTCCCACCTGCAGATCTCATGTACCCTGCCTTCTAGGCTCAGGAAATATCAGTATGGAATTCACTGAGATGTTTCTTTGAGCTACCCATTCTACTGTGCACCGGAAAGGTGAATAAAACCCAAAACCAGCATGCTCCTTGCCTCAGGGAGCATTGTCTGTTGGACGAGGGGATA
This sequence comes from Taxidea taxus jeffersonii, assembly GCA_003697995.1. NCBI lineage: Eukaryota > Metazoa > Chordata > Mammalia > Carnivora > Mustelidae > Taxidea > Taxidea taxus. The sequence goes on along the minus strand of ML103668.1, from coordinate 70,384 downwards.
TGCAAACAATTACAGGTCATAGTTAAATTCGCCAGAATGGAGAAGTGTATCTGGAAGGAAATCCTTGAGTCAGTCTGCACAGTTAGCCCGATTGTCTCCAGACGGTTTTGGTGGGTCCAAGGTTGCAGCATTTAGAAACATTTTTAGTTGCCAAAAAGGAATAACTAGAGATTTCAGGGGAAAGTGTAGATTTCTCTCTCATCTTGGAAAAAAAATGGAAATTTTGGCACTACAGAGCCCTCATGTTATCATGGCAACAGTGAGGCGTGGCTGACCCATTAGCTATGGCACTCTCTCTCTCTCTTTTTTTTTTTTTTTGGCACAGTCTCCATCCTGCAGTACTACCTTTTGCTGCTTTACTTATGTGTGCTATCTGTATGAGCCATGAGCTTCTGAGCATAGGCCTAGCTAAGGGGGCACTTATTCTTTCATGGGCTCTCAGAGAAGACACAGAAAGTTCTGCTAGAGCAGAGGACTGCGGGGTAAGCAAAAATATGCTAGGTAGGTAGGTGGAGGGAGGACCATCCATGGCGGGCAGAGGTATGGGGGCTGGAACACGGAGCCCTGCCTGAGTGATGACGAACAGACAAGATTGGAGAAGAGTTGGGCACCTGACCGAAGAGACTGGGAGAAAGAGCTGGAGAGGCATGTAAGCATGTAAGCATCAGCTCGTAAGCAGCCTGGCACACCAAAATAAGGAATTGAGATTTTTGTTGTTGTTGTTGTTGTAAAAACCAGCTCTGATGCTTGACAGAAGAAGAGCTGAAAAATTTTGTATTATCTGTGCTCTGACATCATGGTAGCACCTGGTGGAGCACGTTGTGCCCAGAATCTCATTCAGTCCTGACATCAAGCCCAGAAGACATGTGCTTTTTATGACCCTCACCTTGCAGATGGGAAAAGGCAGATAGAAGGAGGATGGTTAAGTGACTTTCCCAAGGTCACAACCAGTAAGTGGCAAAGCGGGAAGTGGACCCCAGGCTCAACTACAGAGCTCGCCACTTGATCGCCAGGCAGCATCCAGGCTTCAGGACGGCTACCCTAGCAGCGGAGGCAGAGTTGTTCTGGGAGGGGGTCACGAGAGGCCGACAGAGCAAGGTGGCAGGGTGTCTACTGCAGTGACCAGTGGGAGAGCAGGAGGTCCCCACGGGGCTACATTGGTGCAGGACAGGGGAGGGGGTGCGTGTGTGTTCCACAGAGGACAACCCTTCCTCGTGGAATGTCCCGCCCCAGGAGTTTCCTCTTGCTCCTTTGAATTCTCAGGGCACTTCGTGTCCCTTGCCCAAGGGCTTGTTTTTGCCATGCTCCCGTAACAGCTGTGCACATCTTATGGCCTCGTGTCTAGTTCAAGTTTGTCAGGGGCAGGAGGAATCATGCTTTATTGGCCTTAATTTCATTTTTGCATTGCTGAGCACAGTGCTTTCATAAACGAACGAATTCCCCCAAATTATCTTTTTCAGATCGTTTCTTCTTCTGTACGCATTTGCAAAGTCCATGGCAGGTTAGACAGCTCTTCTTTTCAAATACGAGAATGATTTCTTTACACGATCTACTTTAAGCCATTTGAAAATATGAGGGAGAGAAGACAGGGAAGCTGTTTAAAAGCAGAGAAACCCTTTAAGAGTCAATGTCACATTTATTGTTATAAAATATTTTTCTCTCTCTGTTAGACATCTGGTTCCCATTATGTTCAGTATTGGGTACTTGAGTTCACCAGGCATTTTGCATACCAAGCAGTGCGTATGCGAAATCCCCTCGACATCCGGCCGTTCATGTTTGCACCATGCAAGTCCTACTTTACATTTGCAGACAACCTTCCTATCACCAACTTAATTCTTCCCAGCATGCTTTCGAGGTTATTTGGTTCATCTTTAGCTTGAGGACCAAATTGCCTACATCTGAGAAAGGAAGGACTTCATACTGGAGTCTTTACTTTATGTCCCTGTATGGTCCAACTATCTATAAGCGCGCCCCAAAGCCAATGAAACATCTAAACCTTAAGTCTATATTTCCCAGTAACATTGACCCAGAAATGAGAAACAATATGGAATGTTTGCTAATGAGTCATGAATTTCATTATAATTGCTTCCACATTCTGGATAGCGCCCTTAAACCATCTAATCTTGACATATCCTGCAACAATCCCATGTGTTGTAAATGATTTTGTTTTATTCCTTAGGTTACTGTTAAGGGCTTATTTTATGCTTCATTTCATTTTCTTAAAGAAAGCCACACACGTGTGTGCGTACACTCACTCTCGCGCATGCGTGTGCGCACACCCGCCCGACACAGAGGCTTTTGCCTTGATCTGTATTTTTTAAAAAGATAATCACGAAACCAAAAGGAACCCTCATCCTTTGGCTTGGAAACAAAAATAAACACGTTTAGGGAGAGAGTTGCAAAATGGTGTATTGTGGAATTCCAAGTCGGGTCTCTGAGAATTAAGGCGAGAATGGAGCGGTGCCTCGGCCAGCAGGCCAGCAGTCCCCTCCCTCTCTGCGCGGAAGAGTCTATGAATGGGCGGACACGGCTAGCACTCAGTACAGTAGTAATGGAAAATTAAATACGACTTTTAAAAAGTGCTCACATTATAAAGTGATCTATTAGCATTATATGACTTTGGCACTTAAAGTGACTGATTCTAATTGTACGATTTGGCCCCTGGCAAGCATTAAAGAGCTACAGAATCTTGTGTGTGTTTTTTTTTTTTTTTAATCTCTTTTGGGATATTTTAAAGTGGATTCCCCCCCCCTTTGGAATAAAGCTTTGTTCCTGCCACAGAAATGGTTATGCAGAAGAAATCTCTTAGTCCTGATAGAGCCCAAGGTAATTATAGTTTCTTTTTCTTTGATTCGTGAATTGATAAGGCAAATATTAAGGGCATTTTTGCATTTTTTTGCTTCCTTTTTTATTAAGTGAAACTCTATCTTTACACCTTGGGGATGTTACCCGAAAAAGTAAAGATGGATGGCCTTCCCTGATGAGCTTTTCGAGCAATCAGACAGGCATTCTTTCCCTGCACCTGGTGATCATACTCTATCCTGCCCAATCTTTTCCGCACGAGCCTGTGGGTCGATAAGATGATGTTGCATGCCATACCTTGAGCTGAACTCAGTTTAAGCAAGTTAGCACAAAACAAGGGCGACTTCTGAGCAGGTGTGCTTCTTAGGTACACTTAAAGGGTTTGCAGTTTCCAGAAAAAGAGGGATAAATATGGGGGGATATCATTCATCTTTGAATTAGATTTTATGTTTATGATATGTACAGGCTTATTCATAATTCTCATGGTATGGACTGCAGGAACCTTATTAACTGCAAGGTATTGGAAACAGCAGCTTTTTATGCTGACGGAGTCCTTTTTGAATTTACATGTTCAAGCCAAACTGAAGCTTTACCTTGATCTACATGCCTATGAATTACTTGTTGGTAGTTTTCAGATTCCTGATTGTCGAAAAATTGCCTACTATGCTTCAGAGAGTTTTCATATAATGACCCACATTATTATCCATATAACCAACAGTGGGCTTTTGAACACATAATTTAAAAACTCCAGTAACACTGTTAGAGTGTAAACGCTAGCCTTATTTATTTGAAACATATCTTCCTGAAATTGGACTTTTTTTTTTAAGATAATGCTAAAGTAGAAGTTTAAAGGCACTCTGGCTTCTTGTGCGTTTCCCACTAACATTGCCCTGTAGCTTGTAATAGCTCTTTTTCTTCTACAACCTGGAATCTGCCAAAGAGAGCAGAAATACTTGTTATTGACCTGAATTAGGATAAAAGGAAAAGGGAAGATAAGATCGTAGCCATCGGCACTTTGTTTATGAAAACATCATTTTGAGGATGTGCTTGAATCAGGCAAAAGTAATTCACCTCCCTCCTCTTCCAGCATATTTGAAATGCCAGCGTGATCAGACCTAGAGAACAATGCCTAGAATTAGGGCATTACCTTTCCTGTATGCTAGTGTTGGGCAGGATAGCAATATCTAATCGTAGTATTTTCTCTTTGTTACTTTAGAAATACATATGAGAATAAAGAAAATAAAAAATAAAAATGTAAACATGAATAAATTTGATTTTAAAAAAGTAATCATACTTTATTTGAAAAGTTTGAGGACTCAAAAGAAGTTGTAAAAATAATTCAGAAAGATAGCCTGTTCCTTTTCCCCAGTTTCCCCAAAGATAACAGCTCATATAAAACACAGTGCCTTGTCAACATTAGGGAAAGGATTCAATAGTATTATCCTAGTTATAGACCTTATTTGGACTTCAGCAGTTTTTTTTTTAAGATTTTATTTATTTATTTATTTAAGACACAGAGAAAAAGAGACTGAGAGTGAACATGAGCGGGGGGGAGGGGTAGAAGCAGGCTCCCCACTGAGCAGGGAGCCTGACGTGGGGCTCCATCTCAGGATCATGACCTGAGCCGAAAGCAGCTGCTTAACCGACTGAGCCACCCAGGCACCTCCAGGGAGAGAGAATCTTTTATTTATTTATTTATCTATTTATTTATTTATTTGTTTCAGTATTCCAAGATTCATTGTTTATGCACCACAACCATTGCTCCTCCTTAATACCCACCACCAGGCTCACCCAACACCCAACCCCTCTCCCCTCCAAAACACTCAGTTTGTTTCTCAGTGTTCACAGTCTTTCATGGTTTGTGGGGAAAGAGAATCTTAAGCAGATCTCACACTGAGCTCAGAACCAGACACGGGGCTGGATTTCACGACCCTGAGACTATGACCTGGGCTGAAACCAAGAAGACGCTTAACTGACTAAGCCACCCAGGCGCCCTGGTATCCTGCTCTACTTCTGGGTATTGTTCTCTAGGTCTGATCAGGCTGGCATTCAAATATGTTGGAAGAGGAGGGAGCCTCCCACAGGGCAGGGGCTCAAAGTAGGTAGGTCCTGACAGGGTCAAGGGGTGCAGGAAAGGGACTCAGGGACATGTCCTGTAGCCACAGTTGTTATTTTAAGATGTTGAGAGTGACAACTTTCAGGATCTTTGGACGAGGTCCTTTCATTCAGAGCCTAGATACAGTCTTCTAGCTCTGGTGTTGCATTTGAGCAGATGGCTTGCTATCACAAGGGCAGTCACTGTTTCTTAGAACTGACTCAAAAGGTCTTTGATATCATACCTATTATGTCAGATCTTCCCTACTCAACACTGGCAGACCTGGTGCTGGGATCACATAGCACGTGGGTAGGAGAGAGGTCTGTTTTCTAACAGTAAAGGGGAAGTGGTTCCTTAAAGCATGTTTGGTAGCTAGCGCTAGAGAAATAAAACCATTGTAGGCCTTAAAAATTGTGGTTCCTCATTCAGAATGTAACAACATTATCATCCTCTAGCCTCCTACAGATGTGATTACCAGTGTTTCCTGGTTGGAAGCCCCTCAGCTGCTTTCCACTGGGCTTCAGGTGGTATCCAGAATTCCTACTGTGGCCTGGGGCCTACAGGGTCCTTTATGGTCTGGCCCAGCCTACCTATGTCCTCAGCCTTGTCACTGTCCACTTTACTTCCAGTTCCCAGGGGCCCAGTCTCATTGGACCATTAAATGGCCCTTTAATTTGCTAAGCTGTGTTTTACCCTGGGCCTTTGCACATTCTACTTCCACAAATGCTCTCCCCCCGCCCCCTGCCCATACCCTTTCTCTATACTTTCATCTATAACCTCATTCCCCGGGTTTCTATTAAGACTTTCCAAAACTTGTCTCTATGAAGTTCCCACCAAGAGTCCCATTTTATCCATAGTTTTGCATTCATTATATATATAATCTTATATTCAATGGTAGGACTATATATCTGTGTCTCCCCTATTATACTGTGAGTTCCATGAGGGCAAGGATGATATCTGTTTCTGTGATCATCTCCTCAAGTTTCAATAAGAATTTGTTGAATGATTTATTGAACAGATGAATAGATGAATGGATGAAATAGTGACACATCCCCTCATTTCTCCCATAAGTTTAAGTAATGTCATATTTGGGATTTGGACTTATTTATACTTATTTATGAAGTCTTCATTTTGGGGTCATTTGTTTGGGGCTCATTTCTGGGGCCTTTCTCATGTTCAGGTAGGAACAGCTTTTCATAGGAAATCATGGTTGATGTGCTTTGGTCATTGATTTTGCCTATCCTGGTGGGTTCTTTCTGCTTTGCATGTTTTATCTGATGTAGTTGCCACTTCAAGGCGACTCCAGCAAAGTAGTGGCCAATCCTCATCAACATAGTGGCCATTCATCAGCAAACAGCAGCCCAGAGCTGCTTTGCTAAACTCAGGGCTCTAAGCATGGCATTTGGTATGCCTATGATCTTGACAGTGAGAACACTTCGGAAAACAGGTCCAGCACACCCTCGGAAGAGTTTGTAGCTGGACTCTAGATCCGAATCCTGTCTTCACTGGCATCAGGATGGGAGAGGCCATTATAAGGTTGAAGGAGGCTCATTTCTGAATACCAGATCAAAGAGATATTTGAAACAGAGCTAGAGATAGAAGTCAGGGACCATTCTCCATGGAGGAGTGATCTTTGAGCTAATTCTAGATTGATGGTCAGGAATGTATTAGTTCTATGGGAGTATGTGACATGAGGTAAGGTTGAGACAGAGGCTGTGGTGTGTCTAAAGGTCTTGGAAAGAAGTCTGATGAAAAGCTTCAACCAAATCTCTGGAAAATTTAGATACAAACCCATGTCTCCTGGAAAGAGTACCCTTCCCCCTGTCCCTCAAATTTGAATTACCTAGGTAATTGGTTCAATTTTGTGGTTGGTATCTACCTAGTCTAAGCATATGTTAGCAATCAAATATAGATTATTTATTTTATATTTAGGTAGGTAGGTAACAGTGTGGTGTGGAATTCCATCCCTTTTCTTTTTTTATCAAGCTGTGCATGCATGTGTGTGTGTGTGTGTGTGTGTGTGTGTGTGTGTCTTTACATTCATTTGTCAATCTTGCCCAGATACAATTGAAGTTCACAGACTTGTTTGTTGTACGAGCTTTGAGATTCAGGAGGGCTGCTGCCTATCATGGTTGTGTAGCTAGTATGAAGACAGCATGACCTTCCAGGAGGGATTCAGATTTTGGAGTTAAATGCCTAGAGACAAGGTTCAACCTCACGTTGAACTTGCCGTACCGACTTGCGACTTGGGACAGGTCCCTTAACCTTTCCGAGTCTCTGTTGCCTCTGTTGCCTTCCATCTTTGGGCTGACAATAAAATTATTTGCCTCACTTGTCTTATAGAAGTATGACTGTGATGTGATTTCTACAAAAGAACTTCAAAAATTATTAGGCACTTTGTAAATATCAGGCACTATAGTTATACAGTTAATGGACTCTTAAAAAATGCGACTGGTTTCTACAAGGAAATGCTGTTGAGTGTGGATGAGACCTTCCCAGGCTCAATGTCACTTGAAAGTTTACAATAATATATTTCAAATTCGGCACAATGTAGCAGCTACACATTCAGACGTTTCTAGAAGCAATGAAAATTTACAATTATTATACTGCGGTCTATCATTTACAGACCAGTTCAGTATATAAATATTGAAAAAGAGAAAGTCAGTCCCCAAATAAAGACTGGCAAAATCTTTGATGTTTAGCAAGAAAGATATCAAAGTGAATTTTCCTGGGATATTTCTGGGTAGCTCATTTTGTCGTACGCTTGGAAATGATATAACCTTAGAATCACTTTTCAGGCTACAGTAATAAACTTTCTCAAAAAGTTTTATTTAGCCAGGAAGTGGCTAGAGTAACTGGGAGGAAAGGCAAACATGTTTTATATGTAACAAAAGACTATCTCACACATCAGTTTTAAAATATAACAAATCTAAAACTGCACATCCAGTTCAATACTAAAAAAAATGAATGAGATCCTTTTGCTATAAATATGATTTTCTAGAAACTCAAGTGCAGTTCATATTAAAAAGGACAGAGGTAAATTTATTCAGCAACATAAGCCCAGAAAATGTTTGGTAGGTAGTAATAACTGTTGTTTTTTGTTTTTTTTTTTCAATTTATTTATTTGACAGACAGATAGCACAAGTAGGCAGAGAGGCAGGCAGAGAGAGAGAGAGAGGAGGAAGCAGGCTCCCCACTGAGCAGAGAGTCCGATGTGAGGCTCAATTCCAGGACCCTGGGATCATGACCTGAGCCGAAGGCAGAGGCTTAACCTACTGAACCACCCAGGTGCCCCAACAACTGGGTAATTGATGAATGGCTGGGAATTGGAACATAGAACTGGAACAGTAAATAACATCTTTTTTTTTTTTTTGAAGACTTTATTTATTTACTTGAGAGAGAGAGAGAGAATGCAAAAGCAGGAGGAGGGGCAGAGAAGAGGGAGTAGCAGACTCCCCACTGAGCAGGAAGCCTGATAGGGGCTGGATCCTAGGACTCTGGGATCATGACTTGAACCAAAGAGAGTGACTTAACCAACTGAACTACCCAGGCGCCCATGGGATGGTAATTAACATCTTGATAAGAAACCCACTATCAGCTATTTTATTTTATTTTAATTTAATTTATTTTATCTTTTCACCATAAACCAGTTTACATCAAGATAGTTTTGTTTTGTTTGTCCTTCTTTCCTATTTATCTCTTGCCTAGTTGGGGACCCCCCCCACCACCACCCTTTCCTCTTGAGGCCCTCATGAATGAAGAGAAAACAAATATCAAAATACTATATAGGAACAACACAAATGACGTTGGGAATGGGCCAGCCACAAGCGATTGTGTTCATTGGCTTGCTCAAAGCCTCTGTCAGCTGGTGTATGTAGGAAGCTAAAGAATGTTTTCTTGTCAACTTAGGAGATCAAAGTTTTGGATCTTGAAAAGACAAGACGTTTGGAGTGGGGGAGGGCGCAGTACACTTCAAAGTGGAGAACGTTCTGTAGGACTAGCTTCAACCACCCAAGAGTAGAAATGGTGTTGGGATCCCGCAACTCATTAGCAGAGACAAGAACACATTATGGTCAGCTGGAGTCTCGCTGGGCACCCAGTCACCCCAGAACCCTTTGCTAAAGGACCCTGGGGTCTTCACTGAGCCTGAGGGAGCTGCCATTTGAACTTTCCCACCTCACCCACCCCAGAGTGGTCCAGCAGCTAGATGGCTCTTGACTACCAGAATCTCGCTTTTCCCATTGCTTGAGAAATTCCGTGTTTTCCGCTTTAGTAGGAAGTCTTTTGCACAGTGGTGAACCCAGAGTTAGGGGTTGCTTTAGCTCAAACCTCAAAATGCACACACTGCATCTTTAAGAACTAGTTTCCTTGTGAATCAGTAAACCTACCAGACAAAGCCGCCATGACTTATGCATTCCTGCATACCCAGCAAAGTGAAAATAATAGAATAAACATCATATACTTCATTATGATATCGGTTTACACTTCCAGGGTACACAAAAAGAGGCCATTTCATCAAGCTAATTGCCTGAAAGTAAAAGAGAGAGAACTTTAGCTATTAGTCTATTATGGGGCTTTTTTCTTAATCACAAATAGGGGCCCTGTGTCCCTGGGGGGGATGTGTATTCTAATTTACAATTGAACTACAGATCAGAGCAATCAATCTTGGGCAGTACTTTTACAGTGTAATTGCTGCAAGGATAACAAATAGAAAAAAAAAAGAAGGAGAAAGAGAAGAAGAAGGACTAGCTGAGTTTCAGCTTGAGGTGGAGATATTTCCAACACTACTTCAGGGTGGGAGGGAGAGAAGACCCGCCACAGACATGAATATGCAATGAGGGCTCATTAGCTGCCTCGTGTTGCCATGACGAATGGCATTATCCCCGGCCTGGTGCTGCCTAAACATGAATTTTATAACGACCCATTTATCATGACTTGTCATGAGCTTCGGTACTGTACTTTTTTCCAGCTCACACACCTTTCCCTATTAAGACGGGAAAAATCTTTCCCTTTTGTATTATTGTTTCCTTTTGTATCGATGTCTGGCCCTTTAAGGCAAGTGTTCCAATACAGCAACACGCTAATGAGTGATTTGTGACTTCAAAAAGTTGAAGAGCGAAAACGCGATTAATTATTCCATTTTCCCTGTGGTCATAGAAGTGAGAAAAAAGTTAGAGTCCGCTTTTAAAGAAATGTCTTATTGTGCGAGCTTTCGTTTGGCTGTAGCATTCTGACACTGCAGAGAATTTTTAAAATTTAAAATGAACTACGTTGTTTTCTGTTCATTACTTTTATTCCTTTTTTTTTTTTTTTTTTTGGTCCTGTAAGAACCTTTCAGTATCTTCAAAGTAGAGCTCAAAAGTTTTAGAGGTACTTTCCAAAAGTCTTGGAGCTATGATGAAAAAGTATGAGACTAAAATGCTTGAAAATGCTTGCAAGATCTTTGGTGCTTTGTGTTGTACAGGTGCATACGTCAATTTCTCACTCAGATACCTGGTCAGATTGTGGGGAGGAAGGTTGGCTTGGTCTTTGATGATAACTTCCCAAGGCATACGTCTTATCAATAGTACAACAAAACAAAACTAAACAAAACAAAATGAAAACAATCTCCCTTGATAGAAACCATGAGCTCTGTTTGAATATTAAGGAGCCACCAAGTTGGTATAATGTGAAGACTGGACTCCCTGCCATTGGCCAAGAGTGTGAGTGAGCTCATCAAAGTTAAGACCAGCAGTTGACCGAGAATATGGTTCTAGATTGACAGAAGTGGCCTCTTTGTAGTACAGACCCAAACAGTGGGATCTATGAATAGTCCATTTAGTTAACATAAAGAGAGTAATACTAACATGATTTCTCAGTTGGATTAGGCAAGGTGAAGGAAGGGCACAGGAACACAGGGGAGGGGAATCTGATATTGTTTTGCACACCCAGGGGTTATGGTCATACTAATTTGTAAACAGAAAATAGCTGGCCAGATTTTTTTAAAGATAATATTTATCTATTTGAGACACAGAGAGAGACAGAGGTGGGGAAGGGCAGAGGGAGAGGGAGAAGCAGACTCTCAAATGAGCTGGGAGCCCGATGGGAGAATCGATCCCAGGACCCCAAGATTATGACCTGAGCTGAAGGCAGATGCTTAGCCAACTGAGCCACCCAGGCACCGCTGGCCAGATCTTTTTGAGTGTGTCTCTCTCTCCTACGCCCCTGAATTCTGTATTAACAGTAATGATACTTCCTCGTGATAGCATTTAAACAATAATACATAAAATTAATGATAAAATATGTTATATATTAATGATAATTTTGTACTTGCTAGGCATTCTGCAATTCCAGAGTTCTTTCGCCAGATCCTCAGGTTAATTGGGGGCAGGGTTATTATATCCATTTTAAAGAAGTAAAAATTGAGGCTCAGAGCTTAAGTGACCAGCTCAAGTTCACACAGTTAGACCCTGAAGGTGCTGGGGCTGCACATCAAGCCTTTACATTTCTAGGTCAGGGTTTCTCTATACCCAAAGTCATCAGAACAGGAAATTGTTCCTAAAACGTCATCTTTTTTGGGATTTAGCAGTAAGTGAGTAAGCTGGGAAAAGAGCCCCATTGAAAAGATGGCCGTCATTTACACTTGAGAGCCTGTTATTCTCCTAAACTACTTACTAGAAGTTGAAATTAGCACGTGCATGTCAATTAAAATTAAGCTGCCATTCCAACTATTTAAGTTGAATTATCTTTCATCATTTGAAAATGCAGATAGAAAGTGTTTTTCAACATAAAGACTTGGGCACCATTCTGACTGGTATTCTTGTGTTTTGAGTCTGCTGGTCATTATATATATATATATATATATATATAT
>ML103668.1:0-58537 GCA_003697995.1 Taxidea taxus jeffersonii | reverse complement strand
ATATATATATATATATATATATATATGTTTTTTTTCTGAGGAATGTATCTTTTGCATTTTCCCCTATGAATGATTAAACAGGATTGTTAGAGATAATTTGGTGACGGAGGTATTAAAATATTGGCAAATGATATTAAAGAACATTGTGATTATGACTGAGCAGATTAAGACTGTGTCTATATGACACCAAACATCTGGATGAAAATGGAAAAAAAATTTAAAATCCTTGATTGTTTTCTTTACTTGACACTATACATCTGGATCTTTAAAAACATCTGGGTTTTTGACTCTTATTTCCCAGGTTTTCTCTGGGTGTTTGGCCTCATATACAGAGAGGTAGAGAAAAAAAATTAATACTGTTATTACTGAATTAGATAAAATTATTGCATTTAATTAATCTGCAAATATTAACTAATTATTCTATTTAACATAGCATTTAATGAATAAAATTTTCCACCGGGCAAATAAATACAGAAAGAAAGAGGTAATTAGGTGATTTAAGAATAAAACTTGGCTTAAGGCATTATTTCAATCTTGGTCATAGTGTACCGACAGCAATTTCCTTGGGCAAAAATCTTTTTCAGTCTTCAGACAACAATTTTCTCTCTTAGAGAGTCGTTTCTCCACATGTGATGAAGATCTGTTAATTCACAATGTGTTTTGACAGTAGTAAAATTTCATAAACACTTAATAACATATGAGATACATCTAGTAACAGACATTTTCTTTGCCAAATGAATTATCCAGGCTGATAAAATCAGTGTAAACCCACTCTCCAACCAGCCTCCTGACATGCCCGAGGCTGAACCCCAAAGAGGAATCAAATGAAAACAGGACTTCAAAGACTTCGCTGCAGTGAAAAGCACCTTATGTGACTGACTTTTTTTGTGATCTCATCTAAAAAAAGTTATCATAATTATTGAACATTTCCTCTGTAGCTTATTCTCAATCCAATCAGTTATAATGAAAATAGTCTGCTTGCTTTTTATATTCTCAAGTTTTCGGAATGATTAGTGCTTCCTTGAGATATCCCATTAATTGGACACACAACCCAGATAAAAAGGCTGAAACCCGAGAGTATATAAAAAAACATAAGGTTGTTGCAATTTAAGTGCCTTCAAAAGATCTAATTTGATTTTTAAAAGCAGTCTGCAGATGTGAAAATTAAAAGCACACAGAAACAAGATGTGGTTTAATGAATGTGTAGGTAAGAAATATTTAGAGGTTTCAATAGCCTTATTCGGGTTTTTTTCTTTTTCTTTTTTCTTTTATTTTTTTATGTAGCTGTTAGGTTGGAAAGCTCGAGCTTACCACACAATGGAAATTGCTGAATTTTATGGGTTGCTATTTCTCTATTGAACTGCCCCATTTTTTCTTGCCCAATGTATTTCTGAAACAACTTGGTATTTCTGTGTGCAGGTTCTCAATCCTAGCACCCATCAATCAGATTTCAAATTCTAATAGAGGGAAAGGGTCTCTCCCTTTAGTTTGTCTTAGCTGTTTCATCCATGAGCTTGTCCCCCTCCTACCATTAGCAAAATGTACACTTATTCCCGTTAGAGGAAGGAAGGAAGGAAAGACGGAAGGAAGGAGGGAAAGAAAAGGAAAGAAAAACCCTTCTACTGGCTCTAATGACATCTTCAGTCATTAATGAGTTAATAAAAATCTCAAAGTCATCTGGGGCTAGATAAGGAGGAAGAAAGAGAAGTATTGTACTATAATGACAGGCTCCCTGGCTGCCCTCGGAGATGTCATGGGTCAGTCATGTTAAGAATGTGTGCGTCCAATCATCTGCTGATTTTTATCAGCAAGCCTTCCAGCAGGAACTGACAAGGGCCAGTTTGGGAGTCACAATGAATAAACAATGACTTTTTGGATTGTTGGGGGCTGTGTAATAGAGTGAGGGGTTTATAGGTACTAAAACATGATGACATTAGCAATCAATATACCAATTACTGGACAAGTTATTGGATGAGGCATTCCCGGGTCTTCAGCCGTCTTGCACTTTGAAAAGGCGTTGAGGAGCGAGACTCCCTAGCTCAGAGGCAGCCAGGGGACCAAGACCCAAGGCCCCGATCTAAGAGGCAAGCCTCGCTTCTCTGGTTGAAGTAGTCCAGACCTGCATGTTTGGAATTGCTTGGGGAGTTTATTAAAAATCCAGATTCTTCTTGTGTCTCCTCCCTAAAACTTCCATCTTGGGGGCTGTGGCTTGGCTTTATTATGACCTGTTGGGTCAGGCAAGTTAGGGAGCTGCTGCACAGCTGTAGCTCTCAAAGTGGGGTCCCTGAACAGTAGCATTGGCATCACCTGGGAGACTGGTAGAAATGCAGATTCTCAGGGCACCGGGGTGGCTCTGTTCGTTAAGTATCTGCCTTTGGCTCCAGCTCAGGTCCTGATGGAGCCTGCTCGGTGGGGAGTCTGCTTCTCCCTCTCCCTAAGTCCCTCCCTGCCTCAAATGAATAAATAAAATCTTAAAAAAAAAAAAAAAGAAATGCAGATTCTCAGGCCCCTCCCAGACCTACCTAAACAGAAGCCGGGGGACGTGGCTCTGAGACCTGTGCTGGAAGCAGCCTCCATGGGATTCTCAGGCACCTTACAGTTTTGAGAACCAAAGCTGTATAGTGAAGATCCTCACCAAGGGTCCTGCTCTCGTACATCACCTCTGATGCCCCTCATGAGTGATTTGTTACTCAAACTAGCTAAGAGGCAGAAGTGTGAAAATACATGATTTATTTTAAAAAAACTCAATGAAGGTAATCCCAAGCTTATCTCCAGAATTGCGCCACTCTCCTCGCACTCTGCCAGGTTTTCTTGAATGATCTTGATGCATGAGTGGCTTTGATTATAGGAAGGGAGGAATAAATATGGCTTTCGTCTATTGTTTTAAATAGAAGAGGGAAGTCATTTTGTTAAAAATCTTCAGAGGCGGGGGGGGTGAGGTGGGGGTGGGGAGGGAGTGCGGGGTGTGCCTGGGTAGCTCAGTTGTTAAGCATTTGCCTTCAGCTCAGGTCATGATCCCAGGGTTCTGGGATCAAGCCCTGCATGGGGCTTCCTGCTCAGTGGGAAACCTGCTTCTCCCTCTCCCCTGCTTGTATTCCCTCTCTTGCTGTCTCTCTCTCTCTGTGTCAAATAAATAAATAAAATCTTAAAAAAAAATCTTCAGAGGTGGAAAAAATCATCTTAAGAAAAAAAATCAAAGTATGTAGAGTGTACATTTATAAATGTAACTAATATTTGTCTGGGCATTCAATGCCCACAGGCTCTTGCGTTGATTGGAGAGATCTGCTTTAAGGGGGAAAAAAAAAAAAAAGCCACCATCCCTAAACATGCAACTGGCCCGGGTAGGAAAGGAAAGTCTGCATCACCCAATGTTGGCATAGCACAAGGAGAAGAGGAATGGCTAAGCTTCCTTGCAGGGAACTTACGGATGTCTCATATTTTGGCTGAGAGTTTCACTGAAGGAACTGCCAGAGCTTGCTAAACTCTCAAAAAGGGTGGGCTATTCTGCCAGACATGCAGTAGGTTTAAGTATATTTCCCTGAGTATATTTCAGAGAACAATTCCAAGGTTCTAAGCATTAATACTAAAAGGAGTTTAGGTCAAGTGAGATACCCCAGGTTAAATGGAGTGAGGCTAGTTTCCAGCAGAGCCCCCTACCATGTTACCATTTGCTGTAATTCTCCAGGAGAGTGTTGCCCAATGGATTTGATCAACAAAACTCTTTGAGGAAGGATCATCTCATAGAGTGAGTGTTTCAAGGGCTAAGCTTTAGGAACCATGGGTTTGTATGTTTTAAGATGGCAAACACCTGCGGGCAGAAAGTAGTTATTCTCTATGTTGTAGAATAATAGCCGTCTTTCTCTGTTATAATTTATTAAAACCTCTGTGTCTGGCATCAACGTTAATTACATGTTGGCTTAAAGCCAACAAGAAGGTTCATGTAACCATCACCAAAGAGTTAAATAAGTTGTCCAGCTAGTGATGGCCAGGTTAAATCATCCCTGAATTTTTGGCATATCTCCCAGAACAGGTACTCATTAAAACACACACACACACACACACACACACACACACACACACACACACCAAAAGAGAGACAGAGGACAAAAATCTGGATTTTACTAGTTAGTTGACACTGTGTTTTCCCAGAGAGAGAATTCCATCACCACTTCTTATATGTACCCAGAGACTTCATGCAAAAGCAGATGTGTCCTAGCCTGATACTGGAAAATCCCTCTGCCCCCCATTGACAGCACGACCCTGATGATTTCCAGCTCACTGGGTACCAGAAGGCTGTGGTGGTGGAGCCCCCTTAGTTCCCACACTGGATCTTCCTGAAGGTGAGCCGCGGCTGCGGACATGGACCACAGAGTTCAGGCCAGTCGGGATCCGGAGCCCATCCTGGGTTGAAGTTGAAGAAGTTGTACAACTTCTTCTCTTGAAGTTCTGGCTGGAGCTGTGTGTTAACGCCAAATGTTAATTCTTGCTGGGGACATAATGTCTTATAAATGTTATGAAAGAATATCATTTTCCCTGCAGAAGCGAAGGTACTTTTAAGGCCATGTTAAGAAAGGGATTCATTTTCCAAGTAACATCTGTAGGTCACGCGCTTGTCTATAAGTTGCTTCTTTGCTAAAATCCCACCCCCGTCCCCCGCCCCCCTCCATTGTTCCTCAAGAGTTGGAAGGTGTTCTCACATGGAGGAAAGAAGAGAACTGAAGTGGCATCTGAAAGATGCCTGAAGATGAAAAAATAGACACACAAAAACGCTAAACATAGAACACCCCTAACCCCCCGCCCCCCAATGCTAATATTTGTCTTGTCTTCTCTGCGGTCCTGCACGTCCATGCAAGACTCAGAACTCATTCGGGTGTGTCTCTGAATGAACACTACTAGCGCCAAGTCGGCTCTGGGAGGTCTTAAAGCCCTATTTTCATCTCCTTTGTAAATATATCCCGTTGACCCGCCATGTGCTTCCCGGCTTTGGAGACACAAGGCGTGTGCGGGAGGGCGTTCGCTCCACGCCCGGTTCAGAGGAGTTAACGGAGGTTTACCTACCGACTCGCCTGGGTTGTTATGGAGTTGAATATTTCTCCCCTTTCTATTCTTTGAAATGGTTTGAATTAAAATAGCTTACTCAAGGTCACTGGAGGCATATGGTCCTGCTCAAAACTTTAAACAAAACATTAGTTTTTACAACCTTTTGTAATTTGGTATTGTATACAACATGGTTATATGCAGAGTTTCTGTAATCTTTTCAGCGGTGACAGAAATATGAGAAGCAAATTTATAAGCCATTTAGTGAAGCATTTAATCAATTTCATGCATAGGAAATAACTCCGATTGCTTTGCTTTATCAATCTTTCTCTCCGGGAGAACTCCAGTCAATGCTGTATCTCTAGACACTGACTGGGGGGATGGGGGAGTTGGGGGGCTGTGGGGTGGGGGGGCAGAGTGCAGGGACAGGGCTGGGGAGGGGTGGAGAGTATGCACAAACCTTTTGATGCACTTGAAATAATGAGGGACTTCTGAAGTCTCCCTACCAGTGCTGCCAGCATCTCTGAGCCTTCTAGAGGCTGTGAATCAGATTGTGTGTGTATTTCAGACAGAAAGTACGGGTCTAATGTTTAGGAGAAGTTTTCAGGGTCTTTTCCTGCGAAGTTACTCATTAAACCCTCTTTCCCGGTGTGCATCTCACGTGCTCAGCATGGCAGACTGTGTCTAGCTGTAGGCTCAGAGAAATATTCTGCGGTTCTTGCTTTCCAACACATGAAAAAAGAAAACAGCTTACATTAAGGCTGACTTGTGCATCAGGGAGTCCAAGAAACATGCCCCCAAAAACTGAAAACCCACCAAAGTGGTCTTTTGTAAGCAAAGACTGTTTAGTATTTTTCCAGAATATTTAGACTGCCTTTTGGGACTCATGTTGTGATTCTCTCTTTGAATTGCTTGGAAGATTAATCCAGCAGTTGGCGACATAGTGGGTTAATATTTTCTTTTCTGATGCGGGCTAGAAATCCCTCTTATAACACTTTCCCCCAAACCCCATCAAGTTCTTAAGTGGAAAAAAAAAATCCTGAGGGAGCACAAGACGATCTTGCAGTAATCACTATCTGCTAAACTATATTAAGGTTGCATTAGCTCTACCTTGTCCTCTAAGATTGAAACTCATATAAAGGTACTGTAGACATAGTTTGTCATTTAGAAAATCATTTGCTTCCACTTATTTCTGAACCTAGAAAAATATTCCAATGAATAAATTCCAATCGAGATTATTGAGTTCTGATTTTAAGCCAGCTCCTCCGTTCGTGGATCTCATTTTGGGAAGTTAAGGCGTTTCACGTTCCTTTTAAAATATGACATACACAGTGATCTCCCTGAGGTGGCAGGTCAATGACATGTCATTTGATCTTTATTTTTCCCTGTCTTTTAAGCTGTGGGGACCACAAAACTGCATGGAACAGAGTTGCTTTGGTGACCCTGTATGAAATTTCTAACTCTGAGGGAGATTGGCCAATGGAGGTTTCCATGTCTGTCTCTGTCCATCTATCTATCTGCCTATCTGTCTATCCATCTATCCATCGCTATTCAGCCATTAACTTCTGGATTAACCCAGTGCTTCACTGACTCTAAAAAGGAAAAAGAAAAATAAAACATAATTTTAGAGGAAAGAGGTCTTTGGTATGAGAACAGATATTTGGTGGGGGACAAAAGAAGATTCCTTTGGGTCAAGGCATTTACAATTCTCACAGAAATTTTGAAACTCAAAACAACTACCACATACTTACTGTCTTGTGAGTTTAGACCCAAAGCTAACGTCCTCTCTGCAACTATCTCCAACCTCAGTTGCTTTCTCCAATTTCCATGACATGATCTATGTTAGCAAAGTTTTTGTTTCTTTTTTCCTATCCAAAGAACCACTAAAACACATGTCATATTCAGCAACATATCATTGTGTGTTTGATAGTTTCACTCATCAGCATCTTGGAGATATCCCCTTGCTAGTAGAAACAGATATACATCATTCTTTCTAAGTGCTTCAAGAATTTCCCATGGTATGGCCATACCAATGCTCATCAAGTCATTCCTGTACAATGTGCACAGATTCCTACTACCTTTTCGCTCAGACACAATGCTGCACTGACTATACCTGGACATAATTCCTTATGTACTCTATGAGTATTTCTTTCATATGCCCATATGTGTCACGCTCATAATACTCCTATGCAAGAGTGTCTAGCATGGGCACTTAAAGTGAAATTTTTGGGTGTGCACATTTTATCTTCTGATAGTTACTGCCAAATTATATAGCCAATCACATTTTTATTTATTTGACAAGAGAGAGACACAGCAAGAGAGGGAATATAAGGAGGGAGTGGGAGAAGGAGGAGCACACTTCCTACTGAGCCTGAGGTGGGGCTTGATCCTGGTACCCTGGGACCATGACCTGAGCCAAAGACAACGGAGCCACCCAGCACTCCTAGCCAGTTTAATTTTTAAATGAAAGACCTACTAGACTCTCTGATATGACTTTTCTCAATTCTACTCCCTACATGTCACTCAGTCACTCTTATTCTTGTTTAAAAACTTTGCCTTTGCTTCTCCAAGAAGATGGAGAACATCCAGAGTACCTTCTCATTGACTTTTCTTTTTTCCAGGGTGAGCTGGAAAGTGGGGCTGCTTGGCCCATTGAGGTGGCCAGCTAATCAGAGATTGTGTGGCAGCAGTCAAAAAACCAGACCAAAACAAACCCATTGTTCATCCTTTACAAATGTGTGCGTAAAGTCAATAACATATTTCCATTTTGGTCATAACATTGATGCCCAGATTCGAACAATTGTTTCAGACAGTTTCATACCAAAGGCCTATAGATTTTTACATTTGAGAAGATAACCTTGTAACAAGCTGATGTTTGCTTAGGACTTAGGGCCCAGGAAGGACATTGTTATGGAACGACTTGTTAAGAACAACTTTCCTTGTCTCCTTCACTCAGTGAACTTTTGTTCCCCTCTGTAGAACCTTCTACCCATGTCCTGCTCTCCATTCTCCATTGCTGCCTCTTCACAACCTCCCCCCTACCAGCTTTTGAAACAATATGGAAGCTCCGTATTTACCCCAGCACACCCTCCTGTCTTCGACCCATTTCACCAACTCAATCTATGAAACAAAAACCTAGTTTGGATGAGTTCTTACAGCAGTATTTTCTTATTATCCAGACTCTTTGTCCTACCGTTTAAAGTCCTTCATGGATTTGTCTCCAGACCAGTCTTTTAAAACATATTTTCTCCTCCTTTATATACCTTTTACTTAGAAAAACAAAAATGGTCATGTTTCTCGAAATCTTGCTGCCTCTCTGCTCTTCTCATGCCCTAGATCCTCCTTCTCTGAACTTCAGAGGAGACCTTATTCTCAAAATTGTGTGCTTAATGTGGCTTCTGCCATCATCCTCATGCCCCACCACAGCCAGCATTGCCGTGGCTTGGGGGGACAGCTTGCAAGGAAGGGAAAAACGGAAGTCAGATGTTGGGTTAGTTCTGCGTGAAATGGCTGGACTATAACCTCAATAAAGGCTAAGCAGATTCTAAGTGATGGAGAGTAATGTGTTTTCAATTCCACAGTCTAAAGCAGAAAGTGAGAATGTAATCAGATTACAGCTGTATTAAAACGCTAGGCTACAGCAGGTTTCTCTTCAGCTCTATTCTCATGCAGGCATCTAATCAGGAAATGGCCGACGAAGTAACCCATGAATTGTTTGTAACTCAGAACCTTTAAGTGCAACGAAGCTAACCCCATTATATGAATAACATATTTAGTCTATATTATGTATAGTAATTCATGGATGAAAATGATACTTTTGGGTCTCTTAGTAGAGCATGTACTTTCAGTAGATTTTTAAGATAAAAAGCATTGATTTTATATAGTTTTTAAAATTTTTGCCTGCTCCCCCTTCTAACTAATGGTATACACTTATGAGGAGCCTAATGTAAGTTAGCAAAGCAGTCCTGGCCACAGACCAACAACTTCTTTTCCTTAAAGATCATTGTCAACTCTTGGGATTGAATCTCTAAAAACTCTAATATGAGCTGTTAAAAGGTATTTATAATAATGAAAAATTGGAAGCTAACTCCATGTTCAAGAATTGTAGATTGATGCCATGCACATAGCATAACAATATTGAAGTGCTATGTGGACATGAAAATGCTGTGAATTCTATAACTGTATGGAAAACCAGCTTCGACATAAGGAAAGAGAAATGGCGAGCCACATGTAAACTTAACTTTCTATGCATATGGCCCATGAACTTGTCAGGTGGCAGAATTGCAGGTAATTTTATTTCTTTAAAATTTCTTTTATTATATAGTAAAATAGTGAGTGCCTGTCAAAACCTAAGCGTTGCACGAGCTGTATTGCTCCCAGGTGAGTGGTGACAATTGGGCTGGAGGGCTTCCTCTGTTACTCTGGAATGGTGGCTGGAGGGCTTCCCCCTAAGTAGGGCAGAGGACGCATTGCCCTTACAAACAAGAAGAAATTGCACCAATTCCACTCAAGGGGACTGGTTTAAACAAACACTTGTAAGAGGAACCTGATGCTTTAGCACGAGGGTAGAATTAGTTATAGCTTTCCCATGTACTATAAATACACCTGTGCCTCTTGATCTTGCTGGACTGATTATCTTATGGGGTGGCGGGGGGGCGGGCAAAGAAAACTAGCAGATGGGATTGCCAGGGTGCTTTACTTGTCTTCAAGAAATTGTGGGAAATGGGAGAGTTAGTGGAAATTGAGCTATGTGCAAATGGTGATTTACTTGCCCCCAAATATCACAGGTGACTTTTGGAAATGCTTGAAATACTTAGATAACCCATGAATTAGATGCCGTGTTTCAATAAAACTTAGGAGAAAATCTTGATTGGCTATTTTGTAATTTTTTATCAGAGGGTGATGGAAATCTAGAATGTTAGAATGGAAAGGAAGTTGGGGATAGAGGCAGAGCTCACTTGGGTCCTGCACGGGTTCACTAACAACACTCTATTTCATGCTGGCTTATTTTGTCTTTTCTTTTTATTTTTTTTAAAGATTTATTTATTTATTTTAGGGAGAGAAAGAAAGAGTGCATGAGTGGGGGGAGGGGCAGAGGGAGAGAAGAGAGAGAATCCTCAAGCAGACTCCTTGCTGAGTGTGGAACCCCCCAAGGGGCTTGGTCCCGGGACCCTGAGATCATGACCTGAGCCAAAATCGAGAGTTGGATGCTTATCCGACTGAGCCACCCAGGCACCCCTGACTTATTTTTCCTGATTAGGTGAATACATAGTAGGAAAGAGATGCTGTCGACCAGTGCTCTTTAAATTGTAAAGTGTAGAGGAAGTCCCTTAGGGATCTTGTTAAAAGGCACTTTCCCATTCATTGTGCCTTGGTGGGGTCTAAGAGTCTTCATTCCTAAGAGGCTGCTTGTCCCCAGACCATACTTTGAGTAGCAAGATTTTAGATCATGGGCTCCAAATATGGCTTGTTAAAAACCAGATTCCTGTGCTGTATGTCCAAAGTTGCTGACTCATTAAGCATCAGACTGCATTTTTTTCAGGCTTCCGAGGTAATTCTATTATGCCATCTCATTGGAAACAACAGTTTTAGGGGCTCCTGGGTGGCTTAATCTGTTAAGCATCTGCCTTCAGCTCAGGTCATGATCCCGGGGTCCTGAGGTTGAGCCCCACATCAGGCTCCCTGCTCAGCGGGGAGTCCACTTCTCCCTCCTCTCCTTTTGCTTGTGCTCTCGCTGTCAAATAAATAAATAAAATCTTTAAAAAAAAAAAAGAAACAATAG
This sequence comes from Taxidea taxus jeffersonii, assembly GCA_003697995.1. Classification (NCBI taxonomy): domain Eukaryota; kingdom Metazoa; phylum Chordata; class Mammalia; order Carnivora; family Mustelidae; genus Taxidea; species Taxidea taxus. Next base: position 47,718 of record ML103668.1, on the reverse strand, counting down.
CTGTAGATACTACATAACAAGTCCCAATATCTTATAGTTTTTATCACAACAAATTAGGTATATTTGCAACTGGTTGGACTTTTATTCAATGCTAGATGAAATTAATTCTTTCTACCTCTGTACAATTTCTTTGCCTTGTACAAACTTCTATTCTTGCATGTTTCATCTTCTCTTCCAGTATAACTTCGCTTCTCCTACATGTGCCCTCCTTAGCAGCACACCCTTAATGGGTTACTTTGTAAGCTCAGTTACCTCCCTCTGACTTGAACTGGGGATTGACTTTTTCTGTGTTCCGAGCTTCAGGCTCACATGTGGCCAATGACCATGATGATGCTTTCTCATATCGACTCTGATGAGGACCGAATAAGCTTGCTGGGGTAAATCAGGAAGCCTAGCTTCTAGGCTGTCATCTGTCAGATTTGATAGGACCTCAGATAGCCCTCTGACTCTCTCTCACCAAGAGCAAGAAGGTTTTAGAAAGTGTGATGTGCTAAATAAACTGGGGAGAATTTTATTTTTCGTGGTTGGAAAATAATTTTTTTAGATTGGCAAAGTTAACACCCCAAATTAATTGAACAGCATTTACTCAGTGTCATTAATTTTTATGTGAATTCTCTCATCAATAGTGTTTTTTGTGAATGTCTATGAGAGGGGTCCAATAGATAAACATCATTTTCACCTGATACATATTTGGAATTCCCCCACCCTTGTACGACTCTACCTAGGGACCATAGTTTTCCAGCCTTGGCTGCCACCACGATATGTAGGGATTGCTCTCTTCCATGTCCTACAAAGCCATTGTGAAAGCACAATACCATTAGCACCCTCCATGTGTGTCTTGCTAGAGTTCCAGTTTTCAATCCATCTTTGGCTTTAGCCAGAGAAAGAAGCCAATGATTGTGCATGAACTTCGCTTGCCCCCTCTAGGGCCACCATTTCCCACTGGGCAGTGAATCAGCATTCCTGTGATGATATCTTATTTGTAGCATTCTTACTCTACACTTATGTGGATTTCAGAGAGAAGAAACACAGACAACTCATTTTTTAAATTAAGTGATTTTCTTTCTAGGGTTAGTCCACTGAAAACGTCTACTGAAGAGAGTCCAGCTAACTACCTGCAAGTATGAACTCCTCAAGGACCAGAAAAAGGTCAGTTGGAAATGGGAAAGGCACAAGAGAATATGGCGGACTAAGAAGATGGGCTCTGATGACCTGGGCTCTTCTGACTTTCCAGCCTTCTTGATGGGCGATGTTAGGTAAGTGAGCTCACCTCTCAGATCTTTAGCTTTCATCTCTGCGCAAAGAGTTAGAAGAAAGGAGGCAATCGATTCTGTGAGAATCTCTCCTGGAAGGAGCAGAAATATTTTTGTTGTTCCCCAATATACTAGAAATGCCCAGAAGGGTTGCCTGCACAGAGTCGGTGCTCCATGTTTGTTGAATGAATAGCTTCCTTCCAGAGTAACAGAAAATACAGAAGCCTTTCTCTAAGCTCCCTTTTGCAAATGTCTTCGAGTTCTCTGAGAGTGAGGCTTCACTGGAACACTCTTATCGCTGTTTTAACAGTCAAATGGCCCCAGGGTTTTGTTTACCATGCCTGACAAAAAAACGAGTGGCACAGTTAAAGGTCTAAACGCTCTGTGGACTTTTACATCATCTGAAGTGTTTATTGACTTGAACGGAAGTGGATGCAAATATTTGAAGCTTCAACCAAGTCGTCTTTTTTTTTTTATTTTACTGTTTACAAAACAAGATATTTTATGGATGTAATTTATACATTGAGTGGAAGAGGGCTATTCCCAATATTATCTTTATCTTCTAGACATAAATAACAAACAACTCCAGTAATCAAAATTTACTACAATTGTAATAGATTTTGGCAGAGTTTATGTATTGCAGGCAAAGCTAACATAATGCCAACTTCCAAGGAAAGAGATCAGGATTTTTAGTTTGGCTTTGTTAAATGGAAAAAAAAAAGCTACTACTGTATTTGCAGGTTTTACTACATTCAAGAGATTAATTTTCATAAATAAAATACTTTATGCCAGCTTCTCATCAGAAAGTTGAAATTATCTGAGGCAATGTAACCACTAAAAACTTGTATACTATGAAAATATTTCAATAATTAATGCATGCTCCATCTAGAGTAATTGACAGGAGGTCATAAATGTAATGGGCCATCTGTGTTTGATTTGTACAAGAAAATGCTTAAAGGGATAGGCAGGTAATTCAAGCTTCTCTGGCAAGGAAGATTTGTTCCAACTTCTCCAAGTAGCAGAGCCATTTACTAAAGGGGTTTTCCTTTCTTAAAGTCTTTTCCAGATTTCTGCTGGAGCTATGCACTTCTCACTGCTACTCATTCTAATGTACCAATCTCCTTTAGAGTTTTGGTGTATATGTGGATCACGGCCATCCTCAACAATTATGCTTGGCTCTCCTAACCATTTCAATAGCAACTTGAAAGCCATACGTCTGATTAAAAAAAAAAAAAAACACCAGAGGCTCACTCCAATGCTATGACTTTACCATTCATTCTGCTCGGTCTGACCACTTCAAACATTGGTTTTGTAATTTTTCCTCAACTGTCAGGAAGCCAACAACCTTGCCTATATAACTGTAAACAAAGAGTAATAGGACCACTAGGACACTTAGTAAGATTTCTATAATTCACTCCTTTGGGAGTGGACCAGAATCACAATATCTCAAGATGTAAAATGGTCTTGGTAGACATCAAGGGAGGTTGTAGAGTGTTCTGGAAACCAGAGAGTGCTGAATACCTGCCTGTCCTGAGATCCTGACCCGCAAATTCATGCAAGAACACACATTCAACTGGAATTGGCTGAGAATTTATCATCTGTCAGGTATTGTGTGAAGCGATGATTATGTTGAAAGCCACCTGTCTGATCGGCTGAACTAAACCAACCAATAAAAATAAACCAACAAGGTCCCTGAATTCATGGATGTTACTTTCTAGTAAATGAAATTTTTCCCTGCGTATCTCATAGATACCATAAATGCTGTGCCTGGGAAACTAAATGTGCTGGAAAAATCTTTTTCTCCTCCTGTATGCGCCGATTCGGGGAAATGTCTGCACCATCTTCTTGGTTGCTCAAGGCAAAAACCTAGGATTATCCCAGGCTCTTCTCGTCTTTCTTCTTCACCAAAACCATTCACAAGTTCCATCCCTGCTAACAGCTTACCACTGTTTGACCCTGTTTCCTTTTTATCATATCTAACTCTGACACCCTTAATTCAGTTCTGTGTGTGTGTGTGTGTGTGTGTGTGTGTGTGTGTGTGTTTATGTGTATTTTTTGGTCTAGAATATTGCAACAGCCCACTGTATTACATGCTTACTGATCTATTCTTCATACTATTGCCAGAATGGTATTTTCAACATTAAAATACTGACACCATTATGTCATTTATTTATAAAAAGTCTTTACTATAAAAGTACTACAATTACCTCTAAGGCAAAACCGGGCAACTTCTTAACATGGAGGAAGGAAGACTTTTGCAAAGCTGGGCTGGGCTTGGTTCTACGGGGCTACCTTTTGGCACAGATCTTGCTGCATAGTCACACAGAAATGTATTCTTTGACCACATTATGGGACTTTACTACCTTTGCACATGTGGATCCTCCTCCCTGGAATCTTTTTCTCTTCACCCATCAAACTCAACTTGTGCAGTTGATGTCTTTTTTCCATACAGCTGCTCTTCCTTGACACTTGCCTGGGTTATTAGTGGCTCTTTTTGGAACATTCTGGAACATTCTGTGGTAGGTAGCGTTAACACAGATCTGTCTACTTGGCTCACAAGATCACATGGGGCCTGCATATGAGAGATGTGTTGAATAGAAGGTGTTGAAAGATATTCATCATGGGCCCAAACTTGAGTTATACTTGGTCTAATAGAGTTTAAAGCCAATTCTCACGAGTATCGTCTTTAAGTGGGGTGGAAACAAGATGGTCCCTCTCTTCTTTCTCCCGTCCTGTTATTTATTTGAAACCAATGGTTAAATCATTCCCATTCTTCTCTTTCCCAAGCTAATTTTTCTTAAATGTCTTTAGTGTTTGAGTACTTATTAACATTCAGTTATGTCCATTCTTACAATTCTTATTTACAAACACATGGCTTTTAATACTTTTAACCTATGCCCTTCACGTTTTTCAAAAACTTCTGAGAAAGGTACAAGAAAAAAGTTCAACTTATTTTATTCTGATTTTTGAAATACAGAGAGTTTTTCCACTGTGGTGTTCCACATAATGACAATTGGCTAAATAAAAAAACAAAAACAAAAACAAAACAAAACCCACAATTCTCCCAAGCCCAATTCTTTTTGTATTTGATGTCATAAAGATAAAATATCTGGGTGTTTAACTAAAATTTTCATTTTTCAGAGACATTTTTCTTTTTTTTTAAAGACTTTATTTATTTATTTGGCAAATAGAGAGACACAGCAAGAACACAAGCAGGGGAAGCACAAGCAGGGGAAGTACAAGTTGGCGAAGCAGGAGAGGGAGAAGCAGGTTTCCTGCCTAGCAGAGAGCCCCATGTGAGCCTCGATCCCAGGATGCTGGGATCATGACCTGAGCGGAAGGCAGATGCTTAATGACTGAGCCACCCAGGTGCTCCACATTTTTCTTTTTGAGCAGGCCCAACTCTTCTCTTTCTCTCTTATATGAGTAAAAAAAAAAAATAATAATAACAGCTCTCCTTCTGATTTTAATTAGAAAATAGAAACATAAAATATAAATTCAACAAAAAAATCTGAATTCAGCTCTTTACTATTTCCTGAACATGTGTTCATTATCATTAATATATAAAGTGGTCATTCCTGGTGGTTAAGAAAAATAAAGCCTTTGGGGTGTCTGGGTGGCTTACTCGGTTAGGTGTTTGCCTTTGGCTCAGGTCATGATCCCGGGATCCTGGGTTGAACTCCGTATCAAACTCCTTGCTCAATGGAGAGTCTGCTTGTCCTTCTCCCTCCCCACTGCTCATGCTCTCTCTCACTCTCTCAAATAAATAAATAAATAAATAAAATCTTAGAAAAGACAAAGAAGGGCTTTGAAAATTGTTAATGGGGGCACCTGGGTGGCTCAGTGGGTTAAAGCCTCTGCCTTCGGCTCAGGTCATGATTCCAGGGTCCTGGGATCAAGCCCCACATGGGGCTCTCTGCTCAGCAGGGAGCCTGCTTCCCCCTCTCTCTCTGCCTGCCTCTGCCTACTTGTGATCTCTGTCTGTCAAATAAATAACTAAAATCTTAAAAAAAAAAAAGAAAATTGTTAATGAATATGGTTAACTGTATACTGAAGCAAAGGGGTAGTTTGTATAGTATAATTTTGTTATAACAGGAAGAAAGTGCAGTAGGCAGTTAAGGAACTTGCATTTGTGATCATTTCAACATGGCTAAGTGCACTCAGTGTCCCGTGCTCTACAGCATGCCACTGAAAGGGGACACACAAAAGGTGATATGGGTCAATCTCTTGTTTCTTTTCCTGCACCAAGCTTATGGGGTTAGTTTTGCCTTCAATGCATTGGACTAGCTGTTCTTGATTTTATCTTGATGATATGAAGAATTTTTATGTATTTTTTTTCCTATACATTCAAACACTAAAAAAACCAAACCAAAACAACAATATTAAACAGCTACGGATTTTTGTCACCCAGATGTTTAGTGTTCAAAGCAAATAACAGTATGACAGGCCCGTGGTAACCTAACCATCTATCAAACAAATGCACAGCCTGATGAGACAGCAGATTAAAAGCTTAACTGGGGACAGTTTGAGCTGGTTGAAGTAAGTACAACTGTGTTTTCCACCCGAATCTGGCTCCTTCTATTGTTTTGTGATATTATAAAAGCAATGTATACTTGTTATGGAGAAATATTAGAATATATAAGAAGCAAGACTAAGAACATCCATTCCCAATCTGAATTTTCCCCTTCATTACAAGTCAGCCATTGTGATCCCATTGGTGTATATCTTTACCGGTACATAAACTTGCACCCTGTTCTACATACACAGACCTATTCATTCAGTATCATTTTTTAAAGATTTTATTTATTTGTTTGACAGAGAGTGGGAAAGCACAGCAGGGGGAATGGCAGGCCGAGGGAGAAGTAGGCTCCGCACTGAACAGGGGCCTAACGCTGGGCTGCATCCCAGGACCCTGGGATCATGGCCTGAGCTGAAGGCAGATGCTTAACCGACTGAGCCACCCAGATTCCCCTATTTAGTATCATTTTTATGGATTTAGACTATTTCATTTTCTGGATTTCCTCATGTGCCCTTAGACAATTCATATTTATTAAACATTTGGGTCGTTTCTAACTTTTCTCCCTGTCAAGAAATTGCTCTAAAATATGTATAGTAAGACATCTTAACTGGTATAATCATTTCAAGAGGTTTATGTACTTGATTAAGAAAAAACTATTGTTTATGGAGAAGGCATATTATATGCTACAAATTAGTTCACATATCTTTAAAAAAATTCCAGCCATATTAGAAGACTGAGGATAAGATATAAATACATCAAGCTAGCATGATTCTTTATTTTAAAAACTTGGATGATATGCCTTGTGAACAAACCAGCTCAGTGTTTGAGAGTGGTGGGTAAAAAAATATGTTTGAAAGGTGGGGTGGGTATGTTAAGGCCGTGTGGTTGTGATAGGACAAGACTGGACTTTGGGGGTCAATGGTCAGGTGTTTGAATCTGTTTTCTGACTGGGCTGGTCATAACCCTTTGAGCTTCAGACTGTGTGTATGTGGGAACCCCTCACACTATAGTTGGCACTCTGTTGGTCTGGGGAGAGTTGACATGCCTTTAGGTTCCTGGGAAGAAGTAGGGTCTCAGAACACAAGGAGGGTAAACGTAAGATGGGGAGGAGGAGAGGACAGGGATGTGGAGGAAATCCTAAAATGACTCCGTATGCCTGAGAAATGGGGAGAGAACTTGGGGGTAGAGTGAGGAGAGAGAAAATGCCACCAAATGCTATACTGAAACTGATCCAATGATGATGATGGTGATGATGACAATGATGGTGATGACAATGGTGATGACGATGATGATGATGATGGTGATGACGATGGTGACGATGGTGATGGTGGTGATGATGATGGTGATGACGGTGATGGTGTTGATGATGATGGTGATGATGATGATGGTGATGATGGTGATGGTGATGATGACGATGGTAATGACGATGATGGCGATGATGGTGATGATGATGATGGTGATGACGATGATGGTGATGACGATGATGGTGATGATGATGGTGATGACGATGATGGTGATGATGGTGATGATGATGGTGATGACAGTGATGGTGATGATGATGATGGTGATGACGACATTGTGACGATGATGATGGTGATGATGGTGTTGATGATGATGGTGATGACAGTGATGATGATGGTGACGATAATGGTGTCAGTTAATGTATAACACTTACAATAGTGATGGCAATAGAAGCTCATACTTCCATACCCCAACAGGGTCTGTAAGTATTTTAAATATATTCACCATTTAATCCTTACTACACCCTATCTCACCTAGCTCCTACACCTATTGTAAGAATTAAATAGGTTAACATATGTAAAGTACTTAAAATAGTGCTTTATAAATATTAGTAAGTAAAGTCCCTCTTTTACTGACACAGAGAGGTTAAGCACCTTGTCCAAGGCCACACAGCTGGTCAATGGCAGGAGTGGAGTTAGAACCCAGCCATGGAGTTCTGGAGCCCATGTTGCCTCTAAGAGATCTCTGGCTGACTTGAGGTAGTGCTAATGTAGAGCTGACCTTTTCCTGACTTAATTTCACTCAGAAAATAAAAAAACAAGACGGGTGTTTCCTTTCTCCACAAGAATGGTCCATAAAGCTGCAGTTTCCCAATCACGGGCACTCAGCGGCCAGCTGGTGGTGACATACCTGTTCTGCCATTTCACCTTGTCCAGCGTGCTCCATCCCTGTGGTCCTCTTTGGGGTGAATTGGGTGGGAAGGGCACTTTTTGAGAGGTTTTGTGTAACATTACTTAGCAAAATGGAAACAATATAGAAATGTCACCAAAACAAAGTAGAAATGTTACCACTGCTGGGAAACGGTTTAAAAGCTCCTTAAGTAACTAGTGGTTCCAAGACCACTGAATGAAGACTGGGCTGAGGTCCTCTATTTCTTGTCTTTTCCCAGTTCCTCTTCCTTTTATCTTGCTTCTGCCCCTCAATTATTTACTTCCTCATCACCCTGACCCCATTCTAATGGTAATGCTGATAGCAATACTACTGGGAGCTCATCATTATGGAGCTCTTATAATATGCTAGGCACATTATTGATTATCTTATTTAATCCTCATAACAACCTTCTGAGTAGGTAGAACTTTAAAAAAGTAGAACTTTTTTAAACCTAGTTTGTATGTGAGTAAATTGAGGTTCTGAGAAGGTAAATCACTTGGCAGTAAGTGGAATTGGAGCCCGTCTCTTGCTTAAATCTGATGCCACACCTTCTCTTTTCATCATCCAATGCATCAGAATCACCTCCACTGGGCATTCCGTTTTCCAGCATCACCTGACTCTTGGAAGATAAATAGGTAGGTGTGCAATGGCTTTTCTGAGTTAAATACTCCACCAAGTATTTTGTTTCCTATAACTTTTAAAAATTCTGCACATTTTAATTCTACCATGGGCAAAATCTGTGCTAGGTACTCTGTAGGGGTACAAAGAATTACTTAAAGAGAAAGTCATCCTAATCTTTGTGAGATATGCATATATATACATATGTATGTATGTATGTATAAATATACACATACACACAAGATTATAATATATACATGTGGTAACTATAGAGGTATGTTCAGCTACAAAAGTGCAGTGACAATATAGTATGAGTATATAATATATGAGATATTAAGCAAACTTTGTACTCGGGTAAAAACTTGTATCCTGCAATTATCTTCATTGTTTAAAAAAATAAGGATTGAGGGGTGCCTGGGTGATACAGTTGGTTAAGTGTCTGACTCTTGGTTTTGTCTCTTGTTGTGATCTCAGGGGCCTGAGGTCAAGCCCCATGTCGGGCTGTGCACTCAGTGTGGAGTCTACTTAAGACTCTCTCTCCCTCTGTTCCTTCCTCCTCCCACCACATGCTCCCTCTCTCTCTCTTTCTCCCTCTCTCAAATAGATAAATCAATCTTTTAAAAGCAATGAGGACTGAGGATTAATTTTAGAAAATTCAAATTCAAAAGTAACAAAATACAAAGGAATATAGAGGGAGGAAATTAATAAAGATGAAACCTAACACTAAGGGAATAGAAAACAAACACAAAATTGGATAAATAAAATCAAAATTAGTTTCTTTGAAAGTTTATTGAACTAGATACACCACAGACAAGACTTATGAAGAGAGAGAAAAGCAAGATAGATACAGCATTATTGAGGTCTATAACAACAAATATGAAGATGAGAGAAGTTACTGGCAGATGTTATGTGTAACTCTGTAGAAATAAATTTGAAAATGTAGAGGCAGTGGAAAATTCCCTAGTAAAAATATTTTAAAAACCTCTTAAAATAACTAGTTTAAGAAACATGAATAGACTAATTATTAGAGAAGAGATTGGAAAGTAAAAGATCTATTACTGAAAAGAGGCACCAGACCTAGATGGTTTTACAAGTGAATTCATTACAGTTTTAAAAATCAATCCCACTGTTATCCAAAATCTATTTGATGATAAAAAGGAAAGACACTAAAATAATTTTGTGAAGATAGATGCTCAAGGCAGTACAGGGGTGCCTGGGTGGCTCAGCTGATTAAGCATCCAACTCTTGGTTTCGGCTCAGGTCACAATCTTGCAGTTGTGGATTGGAGCCACAGGTCAGGGCTCCACATTCGGAGCAGAGTCTGTTTTGGATTCTCTCTCCCTTTCCCCATGCTCCCTCCTCCCCTGCCTCTCCCAACTCATGTGCCTTTTCTCTTTCTCTCAGATATAGAAATATCATCTTTAAAAAAAGAGTATAGAATTTAAAGACCAATTTCTATAAAGACTTGTAAACAGAATATTAGCAAATCAAATCCATTAGTGTATCTGAAGCATATGACACCATTACCCGATAGTGTCTATTACCAGAATATCAGAATCTGCCTGACCTATTCCAGTTTTACATAAAATGTGGGAAGGCTTCCAATTACTTATAATGGATATGATGGTGGCCAATGAATTCTTAATGTGTAAGTCTTAAGCTCTGATACTTGAATAGCTTGGAGATTGTAGAAGTGAGGTAGGGAGGGAAGGTGGACACTGGGGGAAAAGAGAGTCATTTAGCCTTAGGCAAGTGCATTAGTTATTTGTGCTTACTTATTTAATTTTTAGGATATGCAAGTTGAAGAGAGGAATGATAAAAAAGAAAGAAAGAAAGAATCTGTAAGGGATATCTACCATGTTCCAAACCCTGGGATAGGTGATCTACATCCACTGTCTTTAAATGGTTGAATCAAGTCTGGGTTAATATGCAAACAAAGCGCACACATGCACACTCACATCAATGGAATGCCTTCTAGAAACATCCTTTAATTACAGAACAAAAGCAACCTATCATTTCTAAAAAAGTTAAGAGAGGGGCTTATTCATAGCACCTTATTATTGAAATTGGACTCAAATGAACACTTCAAATACTTTACTGACAGATGCCATTCATGAAATAAGAGAGATAGCAATTTTAGCCCACATGCGACATCGCAGATCCTGTCATGGCTTTATCAGCTCATTAAAATGGTTTTGCTGGTTGGAACCACAAAGACACTGATATTCATGTGGTGAAGACATCTTGGCTCGCCCTGAGTTTTCTCAAGCTGTCTTAACAGGATAAGTGCCTGCTGGTTGTACCGTCTTGGAATGGAGCATTTTATAATCTCATAATGCCAGGGCTGAAGCTTTCTTTTCTATCTAGCAGAACTTTATCTAGAGACCTGTGGGATCCTGGGGTGTGCTGTGGGTCCCAAGAGAAAGGGGGGAATCTCTGGATGTATTTTTGTCATGAAGCAGTCTCCCATTTGTCCCTTTGGGGATGCTTTCTGCTTCATTTGTCTCAGGCATTGCCTGGGAGATGATTTTGAGGTTTCTTTCTTCTGTTTGCCTTGAGAAAGGAGATTCTCTGCTACAGTTTTCTGACCTTGACGACCTGGTGCCTTCTTATGGGGGAAGGAAGCACTCTTTTCTTACAGGGCACAGAGCAACAGAGCAGAACTCTGGCTAAAAGACACTGACTAAGCAAATTTAAACAAAACAGAGGCGCCTGGGTGGCTCAGTGGGTTAAAGCCTCTGCCTTCGGCTCAGGTCATGATCCCAGGGTCCTGGGATCGAGCCCCGCGTGGGGCTCTCTGCTCAGTGGAGAGCCTACTTCCTCTCTCTCTGCCTGCCTCTCTGCCCACTTGTGATCTCTGTCTGTCAAATAAATAAATAAATAATCTTAAAAAAATTAAACAAAACAAACTGTGGACACCTCAGACAGAAGACTTTGGAACTTAACCAGTTGGAGTGATAACTATTAAGTCAGTGGCCATATAACTCTAACCTATAAACAAGGATTATAAAATTTAAATAGGGCTTTGCCCCACAATTATGACACCAGCCAATGATGACAGGGAGGGAGCTACCCTGTCTTTCTGCTTCATCACTTAAAGTGACAGTATCCAGCTTTCTTCTTGCATCTATCATAAAGACACATTGATTTCCTTTCTGGGGAAACACATATTTCTTTTCTCCTGCTAAAAAGATAAATCTGACAGATTTTAATCAAATGTAGTTGTTCACAACTACAGAAATTCGTTCAGTGCCACATATGAAAACCAAAATACACCAGCAGCTAAAGAAGGAGGTTTTTTTGGCCAAGTTTCTTTGAGGAAAATACTTGTATTAAAACACACACGTACACACACACACACACACACACAGGGTAGTGAAGCCTATGAGTTGGTTAATATTTTTTTTAAAGATTTTTATTTAGTTAGTTGACAGAGATTACAAGTAGGCAGAGAGAGAGAGGAGGAGGCAGGCTCCCCGCTGAGAAGAGAGTCCGATGCGGGGCTCCATCCCAGGATCCTGGGATCATGACCTGAGCCAAAGGCAGAGGCTTTAACCCACTGAGCCACCCAGGCGCCCCGGTTAATATTTTTTAAGATAGTAGTATATTATTTGTAGTGACAATGGTAAATGTTGGTCTCCATTAACATTACCACTAAAACTATGCTGTCCAGAGTCTCTGTTTAACCCCAAGATGCTAGAACATTGGGCCTTGCTTTTGAAAATGAAGGCTTTCCCAAGATGAAAGTTGGCTTTCGCATATTTGAGATATGATGTAGAAAGACAAAGAATCTTCATGTCTCTTATCCAACAGACTCTCATCATTGTATTTTTGCTCAGTATTTAGCTATGGCTTGGCTCACTGTGCTTTGAAGTATTTGCATTATTTTATAATGTATTTCCGATGCATTCTGAGTAGCTTTTAGATACACTGTGTATCTAAGGAGAGCCCAGATGTCATATATATATTTTTTCCTTTTGCATTAGATAGAGGTTTAAGCTGATTTTTTGCTTAATTTTTTTCATTAAGAAAGTCTATGGGAGAGACACTTAAAGTCAACAAAGCTTGATGTTTTTCACATCTATTCATTGAGTAATTTGGTTCTTCTCAGTAGAGGTTGTACATGAACCGATTTTTAATGGCGCTTTTCTAAATATTTGAGTCTTGGGCATATTTTGTCTTTTCTTCTCAGCTTAGATATGACTGATTGCATTTTCATTAGAATGGAGAGATTGGATGTCTCTTGTTCACACCTAGTGGCAATTTCCTGCCCAGATATCTTGGCATAATTTATCTTATTTCAGCTAATTTTCAGAGATGAAGAAAAAGAATCCACATCATGAATGAAAGCATACAGGTACAGTTTTAATTGATCATCAATCCAGTCCTGCCTTATAGGGCCCATCATTTCAGTAAAGTTTTTTTCATTCTATCCTCATAATTTTGAATATTATATTAAGATATATGATTCAAGAATAATTGTATTTGGAAAGAAGAGTATTGAAAGGAAAGTTATTTTAATAATCCTACAGCGTGATTCAGAGTGTGAATAGATGGATGCATTTCACTGGGCAAAAATAGAGAACTGTGTCTCTTTTGAATGTGAGCTTTAAAAGCTTCACTTAAGTGTGCTTCTGCTATCAGATCTAAGTTTGTGAAAATTACAAAACATTATTATTTATATGATAATGTGCCCTATAGATGAATTGCCCACAATGCATTATTGGGATAACTTTGACAACCACTTTGGTTTAAGAATGAGCTCACAGCTCTGGTATTTGTCTAGGATGTGCCATTTAGAGATTTTTTTTTTTTTCCTAGAAAGCATAGGGTGATCTGGGAAAAGGAAAGAGTGGGTAAGTCAGAAGTTACCTTGCCAGAATAATATTAGAAGAGCTTGGCATTTAAATTGTAAGAGGAATAAATAAACTTCTTACAGCAAAAAGGAAGAAAAGGAAGCCAGTGAAAGTGGGTGAGCTTGTTCACTTGAAAATCATGATGTCCTCGTTAAGCCTCAGCCAAGAAATTGGTGGGTAAAGATGTGTCCCAGTTTTCATCTGCTACTGGTGTCCTCTGAAAGTTTAATCCAAAACGAAAGGCTATCCTGGCATAGGAAATAGGTGATCCTTTCCTGAAAGAGTATCTGGGATGCCCCAAACCCACAGCAAGTAGAAGATACTAAGGCGAGCACAAAATATTACTTGGATCATGATTTATACATGCTGAACAGACAATAAACTCACCACCGTCCTTGGCCCCCACAGAAAACGCTACCGGCTAGCTCTAAGTATAACCCAGTATTCCGAAGCGATATTTCTCAAAGTTTTTTCTTATTTACAAAAGAGGCAATTCATTTTGTAAGACATTTCACACTGGCAAATGGCCAACAACAATTTTGACCAAAGCTGGGTGCAAAAGGTATCGCAAAACACAACGCGGAAGGATATTTAGGAAAGATGAAAACAAAAGGGAAGATTATTCATCCTTCCATATGGCTTTTTAAAGCCATTCACAATTATGGATCGTTTATGGTAGTTTCTATAAAATTTTTCCCGTTGAGAAGGCTGAAGACTGCGTAAGTTTTGTGAATGCGCTACAAAAGAAAGAAGAGAAATTCAGAATGACAATGGAATTTAGCTGATTGTTTGAGGATCTGTGGGTGGTAACCAGGAGAATGGGGAACGCGATCTCATTTGTTTTTCCAGAAAGGGATTTTAAGAACTTAACCAAAAATTAGAGTCTCTCGTGAGAGTGGGAGCATAAGCAGTAACAGTCCCACGACAATTATGCATCTGATTGAAAAGGTACAGTATATCAGGAGTCTTAGAGCCAACCTTGGTTTTTCTAGCTCGTGTGCATGGAAATACACTCACTTTGAGAGACGAGAGAAAGAGTGGGGCTTTCTCAGTATGTATTTAGATAACTTCTTGAAGTACACAGTTTAGATCATATGTCATGCCATCAATTCATGTCCTTGGCCTCTTATAGTTAAACTGTATTATTTAGAAACATTTGTGGCTGAGTGGGATTCTTGGGGGTTTTGGAGTTCATTCTCTGGCTGCCAAATCAAGTCTTTGGTACACAATTCCAGCTCAAATGAAATTGTATTTCATGTGTTCAGTTATTCACAGATCTCAAGCAGCCCCACTCTCCCAACGCCCCACTATTTGACAACTTTCAATCTTTTCTTTTCTTTCTATTTTTGTTTTAAGTGATCTCTATCCCCAACATGTGGCTCAAATCACGATGCCAAGAGTAGCCTGTTCTACCGACCAAACCATCCAGGCACCCCTCAATCTCGTGTCTTACAGATGAATGTTTCGTCACTTCTTTATTTGGGCTGGCTTTCCATTTGCTTTGGAAATCATTCTTGGAGCCCTTTCCAAATTCTCTGTAGTGACTAGTGCGGGCCCTCAGAACTTCAAGAGATTAAATCTTGTCTCAGAGAGTCTGACTACAGTAAAGGAAGCTGCTCTCTGGCCTAGGGTGGGCATAGGGCCCCTGGGACGGCAGGATCAGCACAAGCCCTTCACTCCCCTCATTCTTGTTCTGGGCGGCTGGCTCGGCCTTTGCCTTAATAAAGTACGTCATTTCACTTTATTTCACATTATTTCAGGTTTATTGAAAGGACTACCCCTTTCCAATGAACAACATCGTGGGGGCTGAACATAGGGAACTCTGCCTCCAAACTCTGCCCAGGCTTCCCTAGGATTAGTCACTTGGCGGTCTCGCTCTGCAGCTAGTAATTCAGAGATAATCATGTTACCAAGATGCCATTTAATCTGTCTTTGGCATATCTCAAGTTTTCGTCTTCATTAATAGAGCCATCACAGTTTCACTGGGCCTGACTGGTATTGGACACGCGAGTGATTCACCCAGAGAGGGGGGCTTGCAGTTCGCCTGGAGAGACTCTGCTCGCCAGATGGCAGCTGTTAAATCTGCCTGCAGCGCGGGGTGTGAGGGGGGCTTAGCTCTGCTGGCCCCTGGCCAATGGGACTGTCCCTCATCTCTGATGACACATTGTTGGGGACCCAGGCCAGGGCACCTGGGCCCTTGGGGCAGGGTGGGCTCTCCTCTGCCTGCTGGGCTGAAGTCACTTGGGACGAAAGAAGCCAGATGCAGGGAAGCTTCCTTTGCCTCTAGCGTGGGCCACTGAATCAAAAGATCCCCGTGGAAAGCAGTATGGTAGAGCGGACGGGTGAGAACCTGGGTGTCAGAGAAACTTGGCTCGAAATCCTGACTCTACCATTTAACTAGCTATGCGAAGTTAGGGTGATCACTCAGCCTCTTTGAGCCTCACATTCTTCCATTTGCATGATATGACCCTGATCCGTGTCACCATGGTCGGTTCTCCATAAAGCAGTGAGAACAGGGGAGTCAGAGGCAGACCAGTCCTTCAGTCCCATGACCCGGCTGTCCCACTTGTGCGTGTAGAGCCCCGGGGAAGTTCTGATCGGATCCCTGCGGGGCCTGGACGAAGGTGTTCATCACGGTGTTGTTGGCGGTGATGAGGGTGGTGAAGTCTTAGAAGATAATCATTGAGGGGGAGGCATAATGGGATGTCAAGGAGCTTACCACACAATGCCAGGTAATGGGGTGAGGTAGAGTAGATGACACTTACAAGCAATACTAGGTGAAGAAGAAGGAGGGAAGGAAGGAAGGAAGGGAGAGAGAGGGAGGGAGGGTGGGAGGGAGAGAAAGAGGGAGACAAGAAGGAAGGAAGGAAGGAAGGAAGAAAGGAAGGAAGGGCAAGGGAGGGTGGAAGGAAGAGAGAGACAGAGAGGGGAGACAAGAAGGGAGGGAAGAAGGAAGGAAGGAAGGAGGGAGAGAAAGAAAGAGAGGAAGGAGGGAGGAAAGGGAAGGGAAGGGAAAGAAGGAGGGAGGGAGACAAAACAAAGTCTCTGGACATCATTCATGTAAATTAAAAACATGCACACACAGAACAAGGGTATACTATGTGTTTTACAAAGACACATACACATTCAAGGCCATTTTCAAACCTGATACTTGCTTATGGGCTGGGGGAGGAAAATGGTGGAGGGAAAGGAGAAAAAAGGTAGTGGAAAGTAAGTGAAGGGCCTAGTACCAACATAAAATGACAATGAGTGAAGGAGTAGGACTTACTCAGTGCTCTGCCCCTGGATTTAAAACAAGAAAAGTGAAGAAAATGTTGTGGAAAGGGAGAGGATTTAATAAGAGGTACTTTGGGGGCTGCAGGGTCAGAGTGTGAGGACAGGCGCCTACACGCGCTGGAATGGCTTTCCATGAGGGTCTTTTTCTCTCTCTGAAGAGAAGGTGGGCAGAATTTTAGGAAACATGTACCGCCAGGATGAAGCAGAATGGCCCAAGATACTCATTTGCTGTTATCTGAATTCTCAATCTCCATAGACCCTAACCGCCTGAAGGCACTTGCCTAATTTTTTTTCCAATTCTCGTTACAGACCCAATTTTTGTGACTCGGTCACTGTGGAGTTTTAAGAAGGTGTGGTGCTCATTCCTGCTAAACCAGTTGAGAATTTCCTGGATCCCCAACTCTCTGCCCCTGCGTAGACGTGCCCTGCTCTTCTCATCAATGAGATCTTTGTGTGCCATGGGGACGAAGGGTATTACTGCGTGAGAAAGAACCACAGGCAACTCCCATCGTTTTTTCTAGAGAATGAGGGGAATAAATGTCAGTGTGTAAAGGGGCACACTCTGTGGTCTCCTTTTGTTAATTGATGAATTGGAAGATGAGTGTAGATTTATTGGACTAGTATAATTAAGTGTCACCGTGGTACGGAGCATAATTATGACCAATATAATCAAGCAGAGAAAGGAACCTTATTTCCTTCTGAATGGCATCATCCCTATATGCCTTGCTTCTTCAAAGTTTTGCCTTCATTCCCCTTAAATATAATAAATAAGGCAGGCACAGATAAAGAACATGATCTTAAAGGAACATGGAGGGATCTGTTATCTATGTCCTGTCTTAGAAGTGAAATTTTTGAGATAATATTGAAGATGAAAACCAGCCAGACCCCTCTGGGCTAAGAGAAGCTACTCTTTTGTCACACTTTTGTTTATCACCAGTATGCCCTTGTCCTATTTTTTTTCCTTCTCTATTTCCCCTTTCCTCCTCCTCCTCCTTCTCTGTTGGCCTATCAGATGCCTTATCCCTCTGAAGGTGACGATTTGTTCAAAAATGGGTATGTGGTCCAGGCGAGGCCAATTCAAGACTTCCCTGTGACTTTGGTTGGTGATAGGAAGGCAGACGTGCTCTCGTACCTAGAACAGTCATTCAGAATCCCATGACCGAGGCCAGAGCAGAGTGGAACAGCAGGTATAATGAGATAGGCAGGTTCTTTACCTGAGGGCCTGCACTCGGCCACACTCGAACCCAGAGCTCTGGAGCCCCTTCACTTCTGTCAACAAATCAATCCCTCTTTTGGCTTGAGCTGGTTAGAGTTGACTTTTTGTCATTTGCAAACCAAAGATTTCTGAGTAACACACCAAGCAAGTAAGGTAAATAGTGCCACAGTGGGGAACACGTGCTCATTTATGGAACATTTGGTCTGTATGCTTCCTTGATGCCAGAAAGACCCTTTGCATAGCAAAATTCCATGCCTTATTTGAATCATTGTTGAACAAAGAGAACACGTCTGTGTTAGTTCAAGGATATCTGATGTATCTTCAGGTATCTAAAGAAATGTGTGCGTGCGTGCGTGTGCCTCCTT
This sequence comes from Taxidea taxus jeffersonii, assembly GCA_003697995.1. Taxonomy (NCBI): domain Eukaryota; kingdom Metazoa; phylum Chordata; class Mammalia; order Carnivora; family Mustelidae; genus Taxidea; species Taxidea taxus. The sequence continues at coordinate 29,443 of ML103668.1, read as the reverse complement.
TTTCTTCAATAGCTACACAGTAGTAATATGACCATGCGTTGGGGTACCTGCATCATATACGATAGTGACATAATTCACGAATCTTTGCCAACACTTCCTTCTCACAAGGGCATGAAGAACTAGTTTCGTGTTCATGGACTGAGAGCTCTGTGACTTTAGGCATTTTGCTTAACTTCTCTGAGCTTTCTGTGTTCATCTGTAAAGTGAAGTTAATCTGTATCACCTGATTGCTGTGAGTTACAAAGAAATTCACGTGAAGTGCTTAGCAGAGTGGCTGGCAGACAATAAAATCATTCTACGTTCCGTAATTCGACGGCCATCCTTAGTATCATTGTCCCCATAGTCTCCGTCAGCATCATTGTGGTGAAGGGTGATTCACCAGTAGTTGGAATAATTTGCATGCATGGAGGGCTTTCTGTACCATTTGCAAAGTACTTTCTCATCTGAAAGTGAGATAACTCTGGCGCACAATACCCATTTCACATTTTGGCATCTTGCAAGTTCTTTCAAAGGTGTCCATGAGATCTAAGTCTAGTATCCAATATAAGGGATTAAGAAATGCATCCATTTCAGCAGAAGAGCTTAAAAAAAATAAGAAGAAAAAGAAAGAAAAAAAAAAGAAAGGAAAACATTTTTAGGACAAATGTGGCCGGGTCCTGAATTCAGTCTTTAATTAAGGCTGGAAGTTCAACTGTTTCCTAAAACTTTGGTTACAACAGTTAAACCTGTGAACAGAGCTAATCAGGGGAAATAAAATGTTATTTTGACAGGAGTGCCTTCCTTTTCTTTTCACTAATAGATCACGGATATCAAAAAGATAAATTTGAGGCAAATTTTTTTTTCTTTTGTTTTGTTACTGGTCATTTAAAATTTTCTTTTTTTTTTTTTAAAATTGTCTTCACATTGGACCTCCTGAAAGACTATGTGTGTTTCATGTTACCAACATAAGCAGATTGTTGAATTTGATGCATTTAAATGTTTTCTTTGTCTGTGGAATTTTTTTTTTCACAAAGGCATGCTTTCAAAATGCTAAAATTATGGATCCATTGCAAGATCTTTCTTTCTTTTTTTCTTTTTGCACAGAAAAATACTTTTGAGTTAACAGCTGGGTAAAAATCCTCAGTTGTATTGTTTAAGGGAAGGCTATGCTTTTGATCTCACACAGGTTTCTAGAATAAGGAAAGGCTTTGATTTACTAATTGAGCCAAACTTGCTGGTAAACTTTTTTTTTTGCTTTGGGTCGGGGTGTTGTTTTCTCTAAGTCAGGGAAGACGTAACTTCTTTGTTAACTGCTAAAGGGGACAGTATGCTGTGGAAAGTGGGAGTCATGCCGTCTTACAGGTATAGATTTTAATGATCTCTTACATGAAACCAAACCAGACCAAAAGGCACATAAAACAAAACTTCCATGGGTATTGAGAGGATTTCTTCCTGGTCAGAGCTCCTGCCAGAAGCTGGAGGAAGGGCTGAATCCAGAATTCTTTCCCTCTGTTTAGGCTATTCCCGGAGCCTAGAAGTGTTCTTCATTCTGTCATCACTGATTTACCGATACATAGTACATGTAGATTCTTGGAGCAGTTTATCAAGAGTACTTCTTTCTGCGTCCTTCATTGTACCTGAGAAGGTGAACGCCCATTTCTGGACATATGTATTAACACATCATTACAGACCGTGATCATTATATGACGATGAGCCATAATATTTAGGTCTTATGAATGCTTGAAATATTTTTAAAACATGGGGCCAGATCGCCTAATGCTTCAGCAACTGCTTAGTAGTAAAGCAGGCATCCATAGAAGCTATATTAAGATATTCTGCAGAGGGCCTGGGTGGCTCATTTGGTTAAGCATCTGCCATTCCTCAGGTCATGATCTTGGGGTCCTGGGATCGAGCCCTGCATCAGATTCTCTGCTCAGTGGTGAATCCGCTTCCCTTTCTCGCTTTCACACCCTTTCAAATAAATAAACAAAATCTTCTTTAAAAAGAAGATATCTTATAGAATGTGTTGGTAATATCCAGAAGAGGCATGTTAGCATTGATGGACAATCTGTCCTAGAGGAAGGAGCCACGGGGACAGGTTACCCCATTAACTTCACATGATGGGTGAACAGTTGAGGTAACATACTGCCAAGTATTCCCTAAGTGATTCTCAAATTTTAAATTTAAACTCAGCAAATATTACCCATATGTTTCAGGTGGGAGATAGATGCTCAGCTTGATATTCCATGCCTAAAGTTCTCATAGCTGTGGGCACACAGGAGGCCAAATTAGTCTTCATAACTCTTGAGAGCCTCTCCTGGACTGCCCGCAGGACCTCCTGGGCATGCCCAGTCCCCTCTATCACTCCATCTGGGTGCCACTGGGCTTGGTAGCTCCCTACTGCAGCCCAGCATGGAGAGCCAGAGCTGCCGGGAGGTCTGTGGTGTAGTGTGTGTGTGTGTGTGTGTGTGTGTGTATGTGTGTGTGAGTGTGTCCGGTGGGGGAATCCTTCTGTCCGCGTGTCATACTTTATCATTTCAGCCTGGAAGCGACACAGTTGGGACCTGAGTCTCACAGTGGCTTTCATCAAAACAGACCAGTTAGCCGTGTCCTGCTCTGTCTCTGTCTCAAGTGTCACACTCAGTTTCCGATCCTGGGAAACACACAGTGTCCTCTTCTATGCACTCGGCTTTTCATGTCATCGTGGATGTCTGTTCTCCAAAATTTGTCTCTTTCTTTTCATGTCGTCATGGATGTCCGACTTCCAAAATTTGTCTCTTTCTAGCCCAGCCCCCCAACCACATTGGACATGAACTCATGCAAAGAAATGGGGATCCCAAGATAGGGAGTTTGTGGCTCTGCGAGTCCCAGTGGATAGTTTGCCACTGTTAGTATATTTTATTTAATTTTTTAATTTTTATTTATTTTTATTTTTTTAAAAAATTTTTAAAGATTTTATTTATTTATTTCAGAGAGAGAGAGTGAGAAAGAGCATGAGAGAGAAGGTCAGAGGGAGAAGCAGACTCCCCGTGGAGCTGGGAGCCCGATGCGGGACTCGATCCCGGGACTCCAGGATCATGACCTGAGCTGAAGGCAGTTGCTTAGCCAACTGAGCCACCCAGGTGCCCCAGTATATTTTATTTTTAATAGATCATTTTGGAAGATGGCCTGAGGATAGTGATGCTTTGGCCTCAAAGGGCACAAAGACCCAGACATTTAGTAAAAAACCTTCTTTTGTGACTTTTTGGTTGCCACCAAAAAACTTACAATGAAAAGGTGGTGGTTGTAGGTACAGAGACCATTACAGAAAGTGAAGAGGAATTTACAGAAATCTGTGAAAGATCAAAACAACAAGCTCGCCATGACAATTTGTCGGGATGGCTCTGATATCGAAGAGACGGAGTGTTCAGTAATCAGTGACTTCTGCATGCTATTTGCATAGAGAGAACTTTAAAAAGGTCACATTTCTTTTCTACTTTCATATTTACTTTGTGTTAAGGTTGTAGGCTCTCAGTGGCAATGTTGCTGATGCTATTTTTGTGAAGTCCCAACTCCACGTTTAAATGTAGCCGGATGGAAATTTTGAGCTACAGCAACAATAAATAGATCTGACATCCTTGCGACTTTCAAGTTCTGCTATGCCTGAGAGTCAGTGAGGCTGGTTTTTTGTTTTTTTTTTTTTGCCTTGAACTCTGAAGGAAGAAAGAAACTTTTGTTTATAAATTTCAGAGATTTCTGTCTTTGCACTTACCACGAAGTCAAATGTAGATATAATCCACTTTAAGCACTTTTGGCAAAACTTCAAATATGCCTGTTTTTTGATAAGGGGAAAAAAAAAATCCCAACTTTTTGTCAACACAAGTCCTTTACTCTGTGTTACAGTATGTGACTTCTGTCGGTCAAGCTGTGATCTTGTGGACTTACGGAATAGTGATCCTGTACAGGAAGTAAGAGGCAGATATCTAATCTGGGCCATCTTTCTGATCCATTTTAGTTATGTCTGATTCTAAATTGAGTTATATAGAATTTAACTAACAGGACCCTGTTTCTATATTCTTTATGCCTCCCTTCTAAAAATGTAAAATTTTAATGCCGATCTGAGTGAAATGATCTGAGGGTATTGAAAATTAAAGATTATTTAACTTGTGTCCCAGTGTGTTTTATATTGGATTCCTTTATGAAGACATTTCGTAGCAGAGAAGAATTGTGTGTGTGTGTGTGTGTGTGTGTGTGCATAATTTTTTTTTTTTTTAAACTCACCACACTTAGATGTAGGAATGTTAGACTCTAAGTGTCCTGAAGGGCGGGGTTGGGTGGTGGCCTAACTTTGTTAGCCCCGTAAGACCTGGTAGAAGGCTCTTGAGAAATAAAATGCCAGTTTATAATTGTATAGACTTTCCTGAAGATGTCTGTCAGTGACCTCTCTTACAACCATTTGGAGAGAGGGATCGGACAAGTGTTACAATTTCACAGATGATAAATCTGAGCTCCAGAGAGAGCTCCCTCCATGTCTTCTACCCCACCATTTTTTTGAGTCCGAGAGCTGGAACTTTACGTTGAATGAGAGGAGCATCACTCTACAAGGGTGATGGGGGAAAGTGCACGTCTGAATTCACGAGTCAGGTTGGTGATGGTTGACAGAAGCCTTCCTATGGAGCCACAGGTCTTCTCCATTATGACGTGCATCTCACCTCCTCGACTCCAGGGAGCATCGAACTACATTCGCGACAGCCATGAGCAAACTTCAGCACGGATGGCAATGAAGTTTCCAAATGGATGTGGAAATGCATCTTTGCCTTTTCTGAAAGTGGTCTCCAGGGTGCCTGGGGTGTGTAGTAGTTTTTCCTGAAGCTTCAGGATCAGTGTTTGAGTTACTGGACCACCTTTACCTAACTTCTACCTGGTCTTGCTCATTACAGACTGAGTTATCTCTCAGATGGACAGGAAGTTGTATTGTGAGTAGGTCAACAACAATAGATGGGACTGATTAGGTGCATGCTACCTTGGATTTTGGATTACAAGTATTTATCTAACAAAATGTTCTTATCTCTCAGAGTACTAGTGAGAGACTTAATACTGCACTAGGTCTTGCGTAGAATTCTGGGATGGACAATGTAACCGTTTGGCTCATCCCTTCCTAATACATTTCCAACCAATTCAATGAGTGGTTTAGTGAGCACATATTACAACAAGCCAGGCAACTGTGCTGATCCTGGAAATATGGTGGAATATAGGGACAGGCACCGTCCCTGCCTTCATGGAATATATAAACTAGTGGGGAACGATGACAAGAAAGGAATGAAAATTGGATTCGTGTGATGGAAAAAAAAACAAACAAATCAATCCCATGAAATTGGTATATTTTTCTGGAGAGGTAAGCATGCTGGAACTTTCTGGTTATTTCAGTTTAGATTGCCTGAACTTCTTCATGTGCTCACAGGTATGCTATATAAAATGTGAAAGTTCCATGACCTCTTTGGACCATGGTTCTGTCATTTGTGAAACATAGGAGTTGACTGGATGATTTTGTAACTACACTTATCATGGTGGACATTGCATCATGTAAAGCAGTGTCAAGTCACTACGTTGTACACCTGAAGTGTGTATAACATTGTCTGTCAACGATGCTTCACTTGAACCCAATGAACAGATAAATAAAAGTCTTTTCAGTAAAATGTTGAAAGCTCTTCTTCTAGGTTCGGGAACAAGACAAGGGTGCTCTCTCTCACCACTCTTGTTTACATAGTTCCCGAAGTTTCAGCCAGAGCAATTAGGCAAAAAACAAAGCTAAAAAGAAAAAACAAAACCAAAACAAAAAATCCACCCAAACCAGAAAGAGAAAAGAAAGAGAAAGAAAGAAAGAAAAGGGCATCTCAATTGGAAAGAGAAAACTAGAATTGTGTCTGCTTGCAGGTGATATGATCTTATATGTAGAAAAGCCTACAGACTCCACCAAAATCTCCCAGGACTAGTAAAAGAATTCAGTAAAATTTCAGGATACAAAATCAATATGCAGAAATCAGTTGTGTTTCTATACATTAGCAACAACCTATCTGAAAAAGAAATGAAGAAAACAATTATATTTACAGTGGCACAAAAACCAAAAACAATAAAATACTTAGAAATAATTGTAACCAAGGAGGTGAAAGATCACCACCGGGAAAACTGTAAGACTTTGATGAAAAAAGTTGAAGAGGATGAATAAATGGAAAGATATCCCATGCTCATGAATTGGAAAAGCTAATATTGTTAAAATGTCCGTACTACCCAAAGCCGTCTATAGACTCAATGCAATCCTTATCAAAATTTCAATGGCATTTTTCACAGAAATAGAAAAAATATCCTAAAATTCATACAGAACCACAAAAACACTCCAACTAGACAAAACAATGTTGAGAAAGAAGAACCAAACCGGAAGCATCATATGTCCTGATTTCAAATTGTGTTAAAACCTATTGTAATCAAAGCAGTATGGTACTGACATAAAAACAGGCAGGCTGACCAATGGAAATAAGTTGAGAGTCCAGAAATAAACCCACACATATATAGTCAACTACTGTACAACAAGAGAACCAAGAATAGTTAATGGAGAAAGGGCTGTCTCTTTTATAAGTCATGTTGGGAAAACAGAATAATTATATGCAAAAGAATAACATTGGATCTTTATCTACTGACACACATAAAAATTAACTCCAAGTGGACTAAATACTTAAACATAAGACCCCAGACTGCACATTTCCTAGAAGAAACCATAGGGAAAATTCTTCTTGACACAGGTCTTGGCAATGATTTTTTGAATATGACACCAAGGGCACAAACCACAAAGGCAACAATAAACAAGTGAGACTATTTTAAACTAAGGGTCTTCAACACAGCAAATCAATAAAAAAAAATCAACAGAAAAAAAATCAACAAAATAAGAAGGCAACCTATGGAAGGGGAGAAAATATTTGCAAACCATCTATCTGATAATAAATCAATATCCAAAATAGTTAAGAAATTCGTAAAGCTCAATAACAGAAAACGAAACAGTCTGCTTAAAAAAAATCATAGGCAAAAGGGTTTTGGAGGGGAGGAGGGTGGGGGGAAATGGTTGAGCCTAGTGGTGGGTATTAAGGAGGGCACGTATGGCAGGGAGCACTGGTGGTGTATAAACAATGAATCTTGGAACACTGAAAAAAAAAACAGGCAAAAGACCTAAATTGACATTTTCCAAAAAAAAAAGACATACAAATGACCGGCAGGTACATCGAAAGGTCTTAAATGTCATTAATCATTAGGGAAATGGAAATCAAAATCATAATGGTGTCACTTTACACCTGTTAGAGGGGCTGTTATAAAAAAGATGAGGTGACAAATGTTGGGGAAGATATGAAGGAAAGGGAACCTCCATGACTTTTGGTGGAAATGTCAATTGGCAGAAACAGCACGGTAAACAGTTTGGATGCTCCACTAAAAAATTTTTTTTTTAAAGATTTTATTTATTTATTTGATAGAGATCACAAGTAGGCAGAGAGGCAGGCAGAGAGAGAGGAGGAAGCAGGCTGTCCACAGAGCAGAGAGCCCGATGCAGGGCTTGATCCCATGATCCTGGGATCATGACCTGAGCCGAAGGCAGCGGCTTTAACCCACTGAGCCACCCAGGCACCCTCCACTAAAAATTTTTAAAAAATAGACTACCCTATGATCCAACGATCCCACTTCTGGATATATGTCCAAAGGGGATAGAACCAGGATCTCAATGAGCTCTCTGCACATCTATGTTCAATATAGTATTATTCACAACAGCCAACACAGGGAAACAACCTAAGTTTCTGTCTATGGGTGAATGGAGAAAAAAGTTGTGTATATCTATTTCTGAGACTCTAATGTGCAAAAATATAAATGATACAGTAGTATAAATATTACCTAGCCACCAGAAAGAAGGAAATCCTACCACTGTAAACAACATGGGTGGACAATGAGGATGTTGTTTTAAGTGAAATAAGATGAGAAAAACAAATATCGTATGATCTCGTTTATACGTGGAAGCTAAAAAGCCTGAACTCATAGAGACAGAGTGGGGGGCTGGGAGAAATGGAGCAATGTTGGTTGAAGATACGCACTTCCAGTTATAAGATGAACAGTTTCTGGAGATCTAATGCACAACATGGTGACTATAGTTAACAACACCATATTGTGCCTTTGAGAGTTTCTAAGAATGGATATTAAATGCTCCCTTTCCCCTAAGCCAGGTAATTATGTGATGTGATGGGGAGGTGTTAACTAACCTTATTGCGTAATCATTTACAATATGTATGTGTATCAAGTCATCATGCTGCACACCTTAACCTCACACAATGCTCTATGTTAGTTGTATCTCAGTAAAGACAAGGGGGTGGGAAGGCTATTTGATCTTGAGTATTTTTGTTATATTATTGCAATAGCTAACATCTATAAAAGGCTAGATATGTCCCAGATACTGGACAAGTGGCTTTTCTAGCATTGTTACATTTAAAAAGTAATTTTTGTGAATTTGCTGTGTAAACCTGGTTACCGTTATCAGGAAGGGCGTGGTGTTAGTTAGTAACCATCAAGAGAGCAGATGGCTTAGCTCAGATATCTTTCCGGATTTAGATATTTGAGATACTTTGCTAGCGAACTTGCATCACATATAGAAACATCTCTCTGCTGCTTATATAATATTCATATGTAAACTCTTTGTTCCTGGTGAAAAATAATCCATTTGGAGCCTTGCATAATTTAGAAGATCTCTCAAGACAAATAAGCAGTTTTCAAGGCAAAACAGAGTCCTTCTGTCTGTTATAGCTCTTTATTTAAATGCCCCATATCCACCCAACTCCATCAAGAATCTCCTTTTGCAAAGTTGTTTCTTTTTTTTTTTTTTTGGAATTATTTTGTTTCATTTTTCCAATGTTATTGAACTCAATTACTGCGTAACTTACTAGGTGGACGTGGTCTTCAGCTCTCTGCTAGGAATTAAGGTGCCTCCCTTTCCATCATGTGAGAGTGGGGAATGAGCAATGCCCTTGCAATGGGCCAAGAAGCACACGCTAGGAGACAGAGGTGGGGCGTTCGATGTCCCCCTGGCATGGTAAATTGGTCAACTAACCGGGATGATGATAACGACCATGACAACTGTAATGATGATGTAGAATAAGATGGTGGATGGAGCATCTCAGAAACTTGGTTTGCATAACTATCTTATTTAACACTCAAAACAACCAAGTGAACGTGATGCTGATAGATCCGTTGAGAGAGGATGAAACCGAGCTTCAGCATTTGTATCCACCTGTTCTAGATCACACCGTCAGTAACCAGACAAGCTGGGATTTAAACCCAGTTCAGTCTAATTCCAGATCATTGGCTTTTATAAGCTGCACGGTACTAACTGAACACCTTGGCACCAGGATTCCTTTCTAAGACAACAAGGTGAGTCTGCTATCCTATTTTTAATTATACCACGATTTAAATGGAGTTCTATTTATTTATTATTGAAATATTATCGGTAAATAGGCAAGTCTCTCAGAGTCAAACAATCGGAAAAAGTAATGTTACCTAAATGTCACCAATGTTTTGCAGGCGAGTGTTCGGTCTGTGTGTGGGAAGGCAGCATGTGGCAAGGGAAAGAACCTGGGTGTGAGGTTGGCCTGGCCAGGACCTGGCCCCACATGCCAGCTGTGTGATCTTGGCTGGTCATCTACCCTCTCTGATCCCCAGTTTCTTTAGCTGTAAGGTGGGGCTAAAAATAGCCACCTTAAAAGAATACTGGAAACTGGACATCATAAATAATAAATTTGTATGGTGCTTGGCAAGGAAGTAGTACAACATTGCTCCTCCTCAATAAAAGGTAGAAAGTGATATCATTTTAGTTTCCTGCTTAAACACTACTGGTTCCAATCAAGCTTTGGGATCAAACTCTAACTCCTTAACTCGGCCTAAAGGCCCTGACTGATTTCGTCCCTGCCATGCAACCAGCCTTTTCTCTGGACATTTTCCTTCTCACTGGGCTCTGATGGGCCAAGCATCACCCCCCTACCCTAGGACCTTTGAATATGCTCTGTCTTTGGCTGAGAATACTCTCATCTTTTTATTAACTCACTACTCTTTCTCGTCCTTAAGTCTTGGCTCCAATATCACTTCCCCAGGGAAATTTTCCCTGAACCCTAGAAAACATCAGGCCCCTTCTTACATAATCCCCGAGCTCCTTCTTATTTGGAATATTCCTCACAGTGGTAATTAAGTATTTTAGTGAGTACTCAATGAGGATTCACTGAATGAATGAAAAAAAGGAATAAATAAATTACTGAATAAAGGCTTGCCTTATTTCAAAGATTCCCCTTGGTGTTTCCTGGCCTGTTTTTATTAAAAGAAGACCACAGGATGTGAGCCATGGAGCCTTCTAGCAAAGGCACAGGTTTTTGCCCAAAGTTGCGTCCTTTTCACTCTTGCTGAGACTTCCTTGGGGACCAGTTGTTACCCGTGGGAGGGCAGGCAGCCTCATGGACCAAAGAAGACACCTTGGGTCTGACCAGAGTGATACCTGGGATGCAAGAAACTTACCACCCCTCTGAAACAGATGCTTTGGTTTACAATGGAAACGGAAGAGCCTACAGGTGTGGGCTGGGCTGACACGGGCTCTGTGGAGAATCATTAGAGCCTCCTCTGAGATGCAGATCGACTCTGTGTTTAATCGGCCACAGGCAGAAGAAATGGCTTCATTTCGGCTCAGTGAGAGCCACATCACAAAAGGAAGATAGATGGCTCATGCGAGCTCATCACTGCTAGCATATTGTCTTAATTTGAAGAAACAGCCTGGCCCCGTGCTAATCCAGGAGGAGAGGGCAATATGGCTAGCATCAATATGGCTAGCTGAGCCAGCTAGCTCAACTCTCAGCACGCCCCTAGAGGAAAATCTCTCATTTGTTTCTTAATTAATACTTTAAAGCAAGTGAGAACCATAGGACACATTCCTCCATCTCTTGAGAAATCCCCCCGCTTGGAATTCAAGACGCTTTAAGGAAGGACCCTTCCTCCCTGAAATGTCTGAACCTCTACGTCAGCGGAAGTACCCTGACCAGTGAAGGAAGGGCCACTTGCCGGCTGGTTGTCATGCACAGTCACGTGTGCAGCTCATCTGGAAATCGATGCAGATAGAAACAAGGCCGGGTCTGGGCACGCAGATACCTGCCAGTCGCTCGTGGGCTCTTGTTTCCAGGGGCTCGGTCCTCTGCTTGCTGCTGGTCCTCCAGAGCGCATGCTGGGGACGTGCAGAAAATGGATATTCTGTTCAGCTGCAGTTAGCTGGTCGATGGCCGGAAAACAGCCGAGAAGGGAGGTTTCAGCTCGCGGGGGAGGGAGGAATCCCACGTATCTGAACTCCGAGTCCTTGCCGAACCCCTCTTATTAGAAGTGAAAGCAGATAATGAGCCGTTGGGGTATTTACAAACCAGTGGATGTTTTAGAATCATTTGGTGTGTGTCATACCCGTGTTTTCATTCTCTCCCCCGAGCCTGATGCACGAAGAGCTTTTACAGCCCTCCCCACCCCAATGACTATTTTCCAGATGTTCTGAAACAACATCAAGTGACCCAGTTTACCCCTGAGAGGTTTATAAAGGTGCATTTATGGAGAGCCCGGCTGAGCGAGGCTGAGATGTCCGCTCGGCAGCTTAGTCCGAGATAATCTCCCGTGAACGTCGTATCAAATCTTCCTTTACCTAAGGCACACTGAGTATGGTTTTTAGCAAAAGATATGCTAAGTACTCCCAAAGTGAAGAAGAAACTTAAGAAGCTTAACAATGGATGCAGAAATATTATCATCAGCTATCGGGGTAATAGTATCCAGCTCTTCACCCACGGGCATGGATTTGGGCTTAGGCAGATGAGGACAGCACCGTAGAAACGTGTGGTCTTAGTGAGTTTAAATATCAGCGAGATGAAGGGAAGGACCTTGTTAGCATAAAACCTGAACACATGTCATTTGCTTTCTGTGCTGCATGGGATGAAAGGAAAATCACAATTGCAGCTATGGAAGGAGGTGGGCTGGGGTTTCTGTGCAGATCGCTGAAACAAGAGAAGTCATCCTTGATGGACAGGTGATCATTTTATTCTTTGCACATGGGCAGCGAGCCCAAGAGCAATCCTTTGGGATCAGAACCCAGCTCTTGGCCCACGTGGTGGAGGCGAGCCATTTCCCGAGGGCAAACAATATGTTGGCTTATATTCAGTCCTACGGAAAGAGCCCCCCATTCCTTCCAAACACAGGCTTCTGACGACAGGTCAAAATCGGGCGAGAAGGGGGGATCGTTCTTCCCCGGCATATCCGCTGTGTGTAGATGACGTTCAGCGGGACCGCTCCCCTCCCCAAGCCCCAAAGTAAGCAACAGGCCAAGGCCTTGATGTAAAAAGTACTTAATGTTCTATAGTGGGTCATTCGCCCCTCGGCTGCAGTGCAGAATGAACCACCTTCCTGCAATGGCTTCCATTGTCACTGGCACCGAACCCAGCGCAGTCATCCCGTTGAGGTCATGAAAGGGAAAGTGAGCACGTGCCCTTCTCAGTCTCAGAATGCCTGCCCCTTTGCAGCCATTCACCTCACGGCGCTGTGACACCCCCCCCAGCTAACAGGTGACTGTCCCTCCACTGAGATCAGAAGAGGATGCCCCTTCATCGGTTGAAAAGCTGGGATGTCTTGGCCAGCGTGTGACGTGCTTGTGTGGCACAAACCCTGGAACGGAAGCCGAAATCCCCGTTGCGTGCAGACAGGGATGTGTCCTCGAGATCAGATGAGCTGCTCTTTGCTTTGGAAACCCATGGTGTGGAATGTTAAAGACCTATCCTCTTGAGTCAGTTGGCATGGCTGATGCTTTTTGACTTCTGCAACTGATCTGCCCGCAGTTATTGACATGGGTTACCTTACTCTTATCTTCACATCCTTGAGCGTCCTTGTTCCTGGTCATCAAATTAGCTGCTTCCTCTCATTTCACATCCGCTGACAGTTTGGGGGTGGTTTGAGTTGAGTGGGGTGGACAAGGGGAAATTGGCGATTTCCTCTGCCTCTCGTAGAGTTAATCTCTCCCCCAGATCCTGCTAAAATGTCTCTCTCAACAATACTCTTTATTCCTAGTTTAGCAACATTGCCGTAAAGAACAAGTTTCTTCTTTACAATGCTCCGACTCAAAGTCCAAATGATAGATGGTTTCCTGGTTCTGAAGAAGACACTTAAGCACTTATAGTTCTTTCAACAATTTATTCCAATTTGAACAAGACAGTCGATTTCTCATGTTAACGTGGGGCAAGAGGGTATGCGTGTGCAAATAAAAATGTCTGGCATCCATTCAAGAGTTGGGTGAGACTAAGGACCCAGAGAGAACGTTGCCAGCCAGAAATACTACTTTCTTGTGTCCACTGTTCGGTATCTGTGGGTTTCTCTCCTGCCTGCCGTACATTTCCTCTGTTCTTAAAAGCCCTGTCTTGGTCTGTGGAGAGAACAGAGTTTCTTACCATGGATCTTTGGATGTTTTCTTAGCCTTCCCACCCCGGTAGGCCCAATAAAGGACACTTATAGCTCTTAATCTTTGCTTTCTTAGGCATCAACCCTTCTCCTCCTGGACACCCCCACTTTGTGTGCCATTAGTAAAATATTGGTCCTGATTAACTTGTTTTGCTCCATGTATGACATCGGAACTGCTAAAATGTCACTTTCCTGATAATTATTTCTCCGAGGAAACTTTCGCAAAAGCATCTTCAAAAAGGAGTCCTCTTTCCTTACCCCAACAAAAATATAGCAAAGTTAGCACATGCGTTTCTAGACTCCTTTTCCCTTCATAAAAGTCATCTCTGTTCTTCCTTCCTGATCAGCGGGGAGAGGTATATACGCTCACATTCTTTCCCCAAGGGTGAAGCGGTGTATATTTTGCCATGTGTACTTGGCCTGCAGAGGTTCAAAGGGACTAGGACACATTTGAGCATAGTAGTGATTTTCATAATCTTATGACAAGTTTTCCAACTGGCAGGTCTATGGGGGACCTGAGACCTGTTCCTTCCAGGGATGCCCCTCAAGGGAGCAATGAGAATGAGGAGCGAATGGGGCTTCCCTCTCACATTTGCAATATGTGCCGAGAGCCCAAGTGTCCCAGAATTCTCCCGATAAGGAACATTCCTGAAAGATGAGCCATGGGAAGTGTAAAGAGAAGTCACGGCTGCTCAGGAAACTTCTATCCACTTTCTTCTTTGCTGCCTGCCCATAAGCATCAGCTGGGTAAAGCATTAAGAGAAAATTTATGTCTCATCCCAGAGAAACGTCTGTATATTGCCACAATCACTAACTTTGGAAAGATGTTAAAGGAAGGTATTCCTTTCAAGCTGGTCACATCAGCCACAATGTTCCCTTCATTTTTAATATCATGGTGTCTCCTTTTGGTCCTGTAAGTGTTACCTGGTTTCCCTCTAGGAGTGCAGGAAACCAGGACCGGTAATTTATGGCTCCTATTAAGAGGGTTGGCTGGATGTGTGGACAATATGTCAATAATTATTTCTGGTGGGGCCTTAACAGCAGAGGAAGTGGCTCGGTAGCTTGGCTTATTTTAACAGAAGACAGATATGCCTGACCTCGCCTTTATGACAGATGTCAAATATATCGAAGTATGTTGTGAGGCAGATCGGCTTATTGGCAAAGAAATGAAAGACCACCAGGAAGATGGATGGGAAGTTTTCCTCAAGAGGTTTCCTGTCTCTTGTGCAGGTATGACAGTGAACCTCAAGAAGGCCAACTGGCAGGCCTGAGGGGAGACGTCAGTGAGACTGAACCTGCTCCTGCCCGTGAGACTTGGAAACAAGAGTCCTTGTCCCCCTGGAGTGATGTCAGGACAGTGAGGAGCGGGAGGGGGAGGAGGGTGGACACCATAGTGATGTGAGGGAGGCCCCCCTGAGAGCAAGCCCCTCCTCGCATGCGATACCCCAGACCTGCTCAAAAAAATCTGGTTCTCCAGTCTTCCCTCTTGAGTTCAGCTCAGCAAAGATTTCTGGAGAGCGTACTATCCGGGCATTGGAGATTCATGCTAAAAACCACACATTCCCATCAGACCTCCCCACCTTCGTTCTGGGTCCTTCTACCTGGGGGAGGAACAGGATCTTAGGGTCACTTATTAGCTGCTGGATGGTCAGAGTGGGGGAAGTTGACTCACTTCTCTGAGCCTTGTTTTCCTCATCTGGAAAAAAGAGCCTCATAGACTTTAGGGGATTGAACAGGACAGCATCTCTCTGCTTGCCCCAAGGACCAGATCTATAAACTATAAAGGGGAAGTGATGGCCACTCCCCTATGTACTTCTGACCTATAAAGACTGCTTTTTGGGTAAGTTATGTCACTTGTCACTAAATTAACTGCTGTCAGATCACAAGCTTCCTACATGCCTAAGCCGAGCTCCCTTAATCAAATATGGTTATCGGAAAACTGTGCCCTTTGGGACAGATGAATGACAAAAATAGGCCACCTCTCCTCCAGCTGGGTGTACCAGTGCCAGGTGCTGGCCTCGGCCGGTGGAAGCTGGATCTCGCTTCACACAGTGCCAAGCACTACGTGCGAACTGGGTAAGGATTTTCAACCCAATTTATTACAGCCGTTGCTGTGCCGAGAAGGACAGCCTTCTGCTTGCAAAGAAGCCACATGAGTCATTGGCAAGACGTCATGGATACATTGTTAAAATGTAAAAGTCACCACCACAGTATCCTTGCCTCCTTTTTTTTTTAAGATGCATTTGTGTATTTTAGAAATACACAAGAAAGAGAGAGCGGGAGTAAGAGAGTCAGACCAGGAGGGAAAGAGAATCTTAAGCAGACTTTCGTTTAGCAGAGAGCCCGATGTGGATTCATCTCACACCAGGATTCATCTCACGACCCTGAGATCATGATCTGGGCTGAAGCCAAAAGTCTGATGCTTAACCCAGGGCACCACCCAGGTGCCTCTCCTCTTCTCCTCTTAAAATAGTTCTTTCTCAGAGTCCGTTGTAGATAAAGAATATAGTATTTCATTCCTTCTGGGTTTACTGGACCTAAACGGTTACAGGTGGTTTTGTTGTTGTTGTTGTTGTGTGTGTGTGTTTAACCATGAACTATGGGGGTATCCACAGTAGTATGGATTAGGGAAAAGCATGGAGAAATAGTAACACAAATTATTAAGGAAGGAGATGTATGTCTTTGCCCACCATTGGATAAGGAGGACGGAATAGAGACATTGAGAATGATTTGCGGGGAAAGTTAGTTGTGCTATCGAGTGTTTGTTGGTTTCACTGCTTTTCTTGTTGCTAATTCTATAAAGACAGTTTGGATGCTAAAAGTAAAATCCATAATAGATGGAGGAACTGCACAGTCTTCTGTTGTGTATTTTTAAAAAGATTTTATTTATTTATTTATTGGTCAGAAAGAGAGATGGAGAGCATGTGCACAAGCAGGGGGCTGCAGGCAGAGGGAGAAGCAGGCTCCCTGCAGGAGCCCGACTGGGGACTCAATCCCAGGACCCTGGGATCAGGATCTGAGCCCATGACAGACATTTCATTGACTGAGTCACCCAGCTATCCCTTCTGTTTTGCATTTTTATTTTGTCCCATTTTGTAGTGATACCAAGAAGAACCATCTTAAGCAAGTAGAACTTGCTCATTTCCCATGTTTTTCTCTTAATCCCCTGGGCTTTGGACCACGACCGCCTACAAAGTGGAGATGCTTTCAGAAAGGGAGGTGGGACAGGGCCGTTTTCGTGGGTGTCATCCTCCAAGCCAGCTGCCAGGGGGGTTCCACACTTTCTCTGCGGAGCAGAAAATGCAAGACTCCCTAGAAGGAAAAAGCAGGATCCAGGTCCCCGTTAAAGACAGGAACAGGGTAAAAACTGAACTGAATGAGGAATCGGTCTGTTGGGGAGGCGCTTGTCTTCGGTGAGGTAGCAAGGACAGATCTGTGGCTCCTCAGCGGGAAGGGGAGTCGCTGTCAATGTCTATCTCCAAGGCAGGCTTGAAGCATCAAAGGAGAAATGGACACTTTTCAGTTTGAATCTAGAAAACGTAGGATCTGTCACGGAAAAGCAAATGGCTTTTCAGCTGCAAGAGGATTCTACCAACTCATATATTTCTCTTGCCTTTATTCGGATACCCTCCCCCTACTCTTTTGATTTCCCTCTGAATCTGTATTAAATTCGTGATGTGCTCTTAAGGGAGAGAGGTCTAATCGAGATGTAAGATGCTATGAATAAAAAAAAAGGTGGGGGGAGGGGGTAGGAATTCACCATTGCTTCACTGCCCCAAACTGCAGCTCAGCTCAAATGCTTGTCCCCCTTTCAGTGAAATAGATACCCTCCTCCTCCAGGACGTTCCAAGCCTCAAAGGCCTTTATTAACTTGATCTTTGGGAATAGTGTTTCAATTTTTTCCATAATCATCATGCAAATTGATCATGATAGTCTCTGGAAAGGAAAAGGAGGGAACCAATGGCCTCATTAACTCCAAGCCTGGGAGAACGCATGCTCCTGGGGGTTGCTGTCCTCACACACACAGCGGCGCAGGCTTTCTTTGTGTGTGGCTTGGTCCAGTCCCCAGTGCGAGCTGTGGCTTGCTCCCTGTCTAGATTGTTTAAATTGCCTCATGCCTCTGACTCCCTCACAAAACAATGAGAAATAACTTGGAAGGTCCCAATCTTGTGAAATAAACGTTTGTGTCCTGTGAGATTCCAACCACAGTTCCTAACTCTCTGACAACAGGATCAAATCATTGATACGCCATGCACGTGCTCTATACAGGCCTTACCTTAAAGACACTGGGGTATCACGTTGCTAAACTTTGTGCAATAAATTGAGTGAGAGCTAAGATGTGTGGCTCAGAGGCGTAATTCTGTGTGTTGTTCTGCTGAATGAGGAGGGCTTTTTAAAGAGTGTGTTTTAATTTTAATTTAAAAGAGAGAGTGGCAGAGACAAATAGATCTGTCCAAAATATACTTAGTAATAGATTTTTGAGTTGGGTTATTAAGTTCATGTAAGTGGTTCCTCTTTTTGTTTTTATAAAGTGTAAAATTCGGGAGAAGCAGAATCAAATGTAATACACTTTTATTGATGGCCCCGCCAGGTGCCAAGCAAGGTGTCCAATGGTTCCAAATGCTGCCTCATTTATCCTCATCTGACAGGCTAGGACAAGGCTGTGGCAAAAGGTGAAAGAGCTTGTCGAGCTGGCAAGTCGCAGAGTCATTTAGAGATCTGCCTCATTCTTGAAAAGGATTGGACGCAACTGTTCGGAAATTAACTTCTTCGGAGCTAGAGAAGAAGACCTAGACTCTTTCCTCAGTGGATCGTGTCCTACCAGGGAGTGGTAAGGAAGTTGCTATAATTCTTGGAGCCATGGGGTACCAGATATTTGCGGGTGAGGACCTGCCCTCAGTGGGTGACCAGCATTTTGCCTTGTGCACACTAGTGCTTTCCACCGGTTAGTTGTATCTGGGGCTGAAAAAAGTCTGTCTCTTCCTCCCTGGGGGAAGACTGTCCCCTTCTAGTGAAGGGGCAGGTGCTCGTGAAGTGGGAGGCGGGGAGGAATGAGCATTCTGCTGGCTGGATTAGCTGATGGGCGCTAGCCTCCAGATTAAGAGCCAGGTTTTAGGCACACACCCCGTGGGAAAATCCCTTTGTCTCAGCTGTAACCCCTCCAGGTGGCAGGTTCTTTAGAGTCGATTTGACCTCTCTTAAGAAATCTGATAACAAACAGGCATTGACACCTACTCTCTGTAAGGTATTGGGTGAGCAGACAGTGAAATCTACCTTCAATCCCCATTTGTTGAGTTTCCACAATATACTAGAAACGGTGTGAGGTACTTCAGATGCAAATATAAAAAGGCCTAATAACCGAACAAATGCATGCAGTTTTAGAAGGAGTGTCCACAGCAGAAGAGCACAAAGGAGAGGCTGGAGGAATGCTTTAGAGAGCTGATGACATTATTTGAGCTGGGTCTTGAAGTTGTTAGGAAGAGTTTTTCAGATCGAAAAATTGGGGGGAATGCATTCTATTTTGAAGGAGTTTTGTGTTTACCTTGACAAAGTGAGTATGTCATCGCCTTGGAAAGAGCCATGAACATGAGGTAATTGGTTGAGAGAGGCGGTGGATAATGGAGGGGAGCTGTCCCTACCACTAATTTATCTGGTGGGATGGTCTTTTTGCAAGCTATGCTGAGAAGAATGCTGGTTCCTTGAGATGTTAATTAGTATTGACTGGGAAAACAATACCAACTAAAATAAATAAGTGCATTTTCATTAGATGTAGAGAACAGTGGGTTAGGCTGTTGGGTGGGGTTCTTTCTTGCAGGACTTCTCAGGGCCTTTACTCAGTTACTCTGCATTATTAATTTCCAAGAGCCTGCCTTAAACCTATTTGTCTTCTCCTATTCACGGTGCTTTCAGGGTTCCCTGGGTCTCACAGTGGAAAATACTTCTTTAAGTTAGGGGCAGCTATCTGCACTCTTTAAGAAGTGAATGGTTTCTATTTCAGAAAGAAACTTTGGGCACCTGGGAGGAAGAAAGCCAGTTTTGACAGGCTGGACAAGCTGACCTGTAACTGAGCTGTCAAAATCTTCTGGTCTAAAGAAAATAAGGGTCAGAATTATGGCACTGAAGATGTAAAGAAGGAAATGGAATGGAACGATAACTGGCAGGGAGAATAAGTACTCTATGACCATATGGGGGTGAATGAAAAAAGCATTTATGGATGACTCCCCGGGGTCTAGTTGGGAAGTTTGGCGAAGAAGAGAAATTTTGAGTAGAAGATAAAAAAGTCAATTTGGGATGTGATAGAACTGTGGTGTCTATATGACCTACAAATAGAGTTTGTCAATGGATCCAATGGTTGGAGATACTAATCTGTAGCTCAAGATATGCACGAGTATAATTTTATCTTTCTATGATGCTTCAGGTGACCCTTGACTACCTAACAGTGTCTTAGGGGTCAATAGAGTGCCCATTAAGTGTTTCATGACCATAAATGTATAACATGCAGGTTGTAGAGAGTTATGTTGAATAAAAAGCTGAATACAAACCATTAACTATATATACTAACATCTGCCTTGTCCAGGAACAGTGCAAAGGGAAAGGCAACCAAACAAAATATATATATATATTTTGTTTGCTTTTATATATATATTATATATATATTAATATATAATATATATATTATATATATATAATATTTAAATATATATATTATATATATTTTGCCTTTATATATATATATATATGCATATATATATATAATAAACAAGTAAAGAAAGAAAAATAAAGACATGACCCTTACTCAAGGAGCTCATTATCTTAAGCCTACAGAAGATACACAAGTGATCAGATTACCTGTGTTAGGATTCTGGACTTTGCACTTGCTGTATGACCTTGGGCAAGTTAGGTCACTTTGTAGAGCTTGGATTTTCTCATTTGTAAAGTCATATTTATAGAATCTTAGTATCTTCCTCATTCAGGAGTTGTAAGGATTAGCCATGGTAAAACAGAAATTGATTTACTGTATTTTGAATGTATAAAATAAATTTCTTTAGGAAATAATGTATGCATTGTGATCTATTTAATAAATTTTACTATTGCCTTATTTGATTTCCAGTTAATGCCAAATAATAACCTGTCTATTTGAATTGCAAAAATCAAGCTGGTTTGAATTAAAGAAGTGTGAAAAATTCTTGGGTTGGCAAAATACGTAACACTTTCATCAATTAAAACTAGGTAAAATGTGTTAAAAATAATGAAAAGTCCACATTTTAATTGAACTGGCTTTTTCATGAGCCTATATTTTTATGAAGCTTAATGAAACAAAAATTGAAATGGTGCCCATTATGAAATCCGTGTTAATTGTTTTTATTTCCATAAAGTTCACATGATTACAAAAAGTTTTCCAGTTATGCCAACTAGAAATGTACAGTACCTGCCTTTCATTTTCGCTGGATTTATTTTTGGTAATAGAGACCAATATTCATTTTGGCAAACAGAGCATTCGCTAAATTGAAAACTTCCTTTAAACACACTAGAAACTTTTGACATAAGATTGCCAAAATTGCCGGGTATTTTTGTAAGTCTGACAAAACTTTCTTTGTTCTTCCTCGCTTCATCAAGAGCAAGACTGTTTCTCCACTTACTGTTACTCCAATACGATCGCAATCTTAAATATCTTTGCGCTAGAAGGCACTGCAATATTAATTAAAAATATGGTCTAATTATTTACCCTCGTTGGTTCCTACAAACCTCCACAGTATAATCAGAGGACTCTCTTAAGGGGTTTCACGGCATTTGGGAGTGAAATAGGAAGGTTTGTGACTGACACTGGCTCACGAGTATAATTACGTATAACCTACAATTCACCTATAGGTCATTGGGTCAAGTGTAACTTCTCAGGGCCATGTCCAAAGACAGGGGATGATGTTGACTGACCACTGTTGGGCAGCATATGCCAACGAGCGGAACTTTGATTTAACTTCCAGGCATCTCGGAGAACATTCCAGGGATTTCTGGAGACAAAGGGAAAGCAGAGGGTGGCTAGAGAGGTCATTTTAGACAGTTTTCGGGACAAAACTCTGTAAATGACACCCGAGGATGGCTCAGCAGGCTGATGGTATTCTGTGACAATCTTTCCCTACTTCTAGCCTAAGTGCTAGCCTAGAGATGCAGAGAAATATTTTTTAGCTGTGAGAGGTAGGGTGTGAGGGCCCTTGTGTGCCTGGGGCTGAATCATCCGGGCAGAATGCCTTCTGGAAGCATCGCAGAGAAATGTTTCTAGGCCCAGCAGGGTGCTCAGATCTGTGTGTAATACCTTTTATCCTTGGATTTGCCTGGCGTTTTAAAAAAAATATTTTATTTATTTATTTGACAGAGAGAGAGAGAGAGAGAGAGGAAGAGAGAGAGCACATGAGCTGAGGGGAAGGGCAGAGGGAGAAACGGGCTCCCCACTGAGCGGAGAGCCCGATGCAGGGCTTGATCCCAGGACCCTGGGATCATGACCTGAGCCAAAGGCAGATGTTTCACTGATTGAGCCAACAATGTGCCCTTATCTGGCATTTTTTAAAATAAGGACAAAGTTTCTTCCAGAAGGGGACTCAGAGCGTTCATTGGTCTCCACAAATATGTCTCAGAAAGAGTAGTAGCAACACAATTGACTTCATGGCGTAAATGTCCAAATGTCATCCCACCCCCACCCTTTAAAATTCGAATGGGTGTCTAGGCGCCCTACACAAGTCAAAATGTCAGACTGGCTGGCCTGAGGAGGAGGCAAACAGCGAGAGCAACCACATAAAGTAGTAAAAGACTTTGGGCAATGAAAAATGGTAGTAAAAATAATATTTTATTATTATATTTGATTCTAGACATTGAAACTCCTTACAACTCAGGCTACATTCATTGAGAGACAAAGTGGAAGACGAGAAGAAAAATCTAGTTTGGACTAGGCCTGGAAGGCTTTGAGGATCTCGAATATTCTTTTGAAATGTGGAAAGCAAACCGTGTGGTTTAATCTGTGCACAGCAACTCGGTAAGGAAGGTCTCTTTTCCCTGGGAGTTTAAAGCGGGGGCAGGTATCTGCTGTGACCTTCCTGATTCAAATTCCCCCTGAAATTTTGCTCAAGGAAAGGTAAGAACGTTGAGTAGAAACACTCTTGGCTTCATAATTCAACAGGTGTTAGCAGTCAGGCAGGGAAGGCGAGACATTAAACCTATGTGTGTGGAAGATGTTTGATGATGCCTCCCCTGGGGTGATCTGTGAATAGCAAAATGGATAAAGCGACCAGGGATTGTGGTGTTTGGGTTTCTGCCTGTGGAAAAATGACAAATAGAATCCTTGCCAGCTGGAGATTCTGACTCACAGAAACATGAGAGGTCATGTGAGATATGAAGTCAAACACAAAGAGTTATATATACACTCAGAAGGTTTTATTTTATAATGTGTTAAGCTTGATATTGGGGGATTGGTCTGGAAGTTGGTAGAATCTGCCAGAAGGAATCTTAGAACACTCCACATCTGTTCCAGTGGATAAGCTGTCCATCCATCCACTCACTCAACAATAATTAGGGAGCTCCTACTATGTGTTGGACACTGGGATGAGTAAAAACAGCTGTGTTCTTGACCTCACAGGGCTGACAAATGATGCGTCCAAGGAGAGATGGCCCTTGCTGTCCCATTGGGAATACGGGCCAAGGGGGGACCGATATGAGGTGTGGGATGGAGAAGTGGACACGCCCTTGTAGGCCAGGGGCAGTATTTTATCTTGAATAGTAAAAGAAACGAGGAGTCATGGAAGGATTTTAAAGGAATGATATGATCAGATTAGCTTCCAGGGGTTTTCTTTCAACCTCCGAACAGCATTCTCCAGATGCCCATTTCTCCCTACTGCCCATGGCCGTCGGTTTTCAAACAACCTCTGGAAATTGATGAGTGCACAAGGACAACTGGAAACAAGAAAATGGAGTGATGGGAATGGATGAAGGGTCTTTTCTTTAGTTTGGACCCTCATGACCTCACAACTGGACCACATAGTCATTCTCTTTGATTGTCCTGGGTCTTATGCTTTCCTCTGCTTCCAGACCAGTCTTCTCTAACAGTTGCTCACGTCATGTCCCAGTCTGGAAGGCTTCACCAGCTCCCAAGTGCTATAGGTACAGACTTCCTTAAACAGAGCAACAAGGCCCTCTGTGGAATGGTGACTGTCAGTCTTCCCTGTCCTGGTATTCATGATGTTTGCACAGTGGAGCTTCCCAAACTGGTTCCACAGAATGCCCAGTTCAGCGAGATGTTGACCAGGGCTCTGTAGGAAAATGGGGAGGGAGGGTCCACTAGTCAGATAAATTGGTAAAACAAATCCAGCATTATAATGCCATCCTTTCCTAGAGTCATAATGCAATTAACCTCACTCAAGGCTCTGAGAAGTCCTGCAAAATTTCATTTAACTTAGCATTTCCCAAGCACAGTTACATCAAATCCCTTTCTATGCATAACAGTCATGATCACCATGATGAAAAGTTTAGGCAACACAACTCTGGGTAAGCTTCTCACTTTTGCCCGGTTGGTCTATTTAACCCCAAACACATCTTTTGAATTTCTACTAGCATGGCTTTCTTTATGCTGTTCCTCCTTTTGCAGAACTCCTCATTTTCCTCTCCCTCTAAGCATATCCAACTCAAATGTCACCTCCTTTGTGAAGCCCATTGTGATAATCCCAGTTCAGACTGATGTTGCTCTTTTCCTCGCTTTTAAAGCACTTTTAAGCTGGACATGTGGTATTTATTTACTGCCTCAAATTGTTCCCTTTTATGCTCACAGTGTTACTTTTTCCATCTTTACAGTCACAAAATTAGCTTAGAAGTCTCTCGAAAGGATTTGTGGTCTACTTTTTACATTGAAAGGTGAAATTATAAAGAACACGGGCATTGGAATACAACAGTCATATCAGTCACATTTCAACTAACCAGCTGCATGCCGGTGGGTGACCTACCCAGAGAAAACTAAGTCTCAGTTTTCTCACCTGTAAAATAGGAATAATAAACTCTGTCCTCATCGGTGGTGCTGTGAAGGCTGAATGAGATCATGTAGAATATCTGACATATTGTAAACAATCCATACATGTCAGTTACGTTACCACACCTACCGTTGCCATCATAATTTACTCCTGCAAAAGCAGTTCTCCCTTTGTTTGTTATGGTGACTGCACCTGTCCAATGTTCTAGGCCATCAGCATTTCTGAATCTTCTGATATTTGGCATCCAAAGAGGCTTATTAAGTGTACCCTTTTTCCTAGCAAGGAACTGTCTTCCTCCTGGAGATGGAAGCCTTGTGGCTCTAACGGCCAGGCTCCCTGGATTTTCTGGTCCGCCTGGATTTTAACAGTAAATCAGCAAACAAGGAATTAGTCCAACGTATCCGATTTCTGCTTCAATGCAAATGTGGTGCACTGAAGCAGATGTGGTGCTTGGGGCTGACTCGCTGGCCTGCACCTCGGGACATCAGGGCACCTGTGGCTACCAGTCAGTGGCTGGGTAGAATCAGTGGTTCATTTGCTTTAGGTGAAGTTTCTCTTGAATCTTGACATGTGATTGTCTATGATGTGATAGTTCAGCAAAATAACACGTCAAGGGGCCTTTTGTGTTTTCCGTAGTAAATACATGTGAATTAAGAACAAGGAACAACATTTATGTGCATATATATTTTCACTCACTAGTGTTTATTGAGCACCTACTATGTGCTGGGCACGGTGACAGGCTGTTGTGCTACAACAGTAAACAAGGGCCAAGCACCTTTATCATAATGGAGCTCAAATCTCGCTGGGAAGGCAGAAAAAAAGCAAGTCAACAAATGTGTCTCTAATACCCCGAGTGGTGCTATGTGCTGCAAGAAAATCCCAGTAGTGGGGGCGCCTGGGTGGCTCAGTGGGTTAAAGCTTCTGCCTTCGGCTCAGGTCATGATCCCAGGGTCCTGGGATCGAGCCCCACATCGGGCTCTCTGCTCAGCGGGGAGCCTGCTTCCTCCTCTCTCTCTGCCTGCTTCTCTGCCTACTTGTGATCTCTATCAAATAAATTAAAAATCTTAAAACAACAACAAAAAAGAAAATCCCAGTAGGATGTGGGGACAGATCGCTGGGGGGGTCAGGGAAGCCCTCTGTGTCAAGATGAAATTCAAGGGGTGCCTAGGTGGCTCCACTGGTTGAGTGACATTTTGGCTCAGGTCATGATCCTAAGGTCCTGGGATTAAGCTCTGCATCAGGCTCTGCATTCACTGGGGCGTCTGCTTCTCCCTCCCCTCTGTTCCTCCCCCTACTCTCCTCTCTCTCAAATACACACACACACATATATACATAAAATATATTATATATTATATATTTATATATATAGTCTTTGAAAAAAAAAGATGAAATTCAGGCAGAGGTATGAAGGAAATGTGAGAAGTCCCCTGGCTGAGGAACTGTGACAAGGAAAAGGCAAGAGAAGTAAGCCAAGATCAAGGGGGTGAGACCCCTCCTCCAGCTTGGCATGGACAGCGCTGTCCACCCGGCATGGTGATCAAGACAGGAATTCTGGAGTCCGGCAGACCTGGCTTTGAATCCCGATACTACCACTGACTCTTAGAAGACCCAGGGCCCATTACTTAGCCTTTCCAAGCCTTGCAGTGTTGCTGGGTGAAAGGAGATGCAGTGCCTTATTGAAAACTTTTCCTGCACCGTGCGGGGCGTAGAGCGGATGCTCAGTAAATGATCGGCGTAGGAAGAGATACGGAGAGGCACAGCACTACGGCTGGCACGGACAGATGGAGATGGCGATGGAGATACTCTCTGAAGGAGTTCAACTTGAAGCCCCTGGCAGGGTTCACGGAAGGAGCAGTCGCATCTCAGCCAGCGTGCCTGAATAGGATCTGCTGTAACTCTACACAGCCCAGAGCCGACATGCCCGAGGGTAATGTAATGAAAGGTGTTTTCCTCCCTTCGGGACAGGTGCTCAACTGATACAATTTAGAGTCTCAAATTCCAGCGCTTAATTGTTTGCTCTACATACAAGTGAGCCCAGCTCAGAACACCTGTGGACTAAGTTCTTTTGATGCAGCCAAGCCTGTCTTTTATTAAGCTCTTTGCAAGCAGTCAAAATAAGCCCAAACGTCCATGTGTCGCTGAGTACGCACGTGGACATAAAGAAAAGCAGCGTGAGGACTGCCCAGGCAGTGCTGGGAATAGCAAGTGAATCCCAGGGCTCGGGGAAAATATGGTTCTGTGATTAATATAACCAGAGTTAGATCTAAAATAAAATGAAATAGCTTATCTATCTATAGAAACTTGCCTACACACACATAAAATTCCCTATTAGTTGTACTTGAGGTTTAGCCATGTTGAATCGATAAAGAATGATTTAGAACGGATGGTTTTCAGCAGCTGGGTGCGCTTTCCAGTCTTCCATAAAGAAGTTAAAATTAATTTTAATATGTTGATGGTGCTTATTGATGATAATATTCATAATAAATATCCATCGGAAAAATTCTCTGGCACATCTCGGTGACAGAGAGGTCAAGAATGTTAATGACAATCACAACTACAAAACGCAATTCAGTCAATTACTTTAATTAAATCTAAAACTACTTTATGTCTTCTCATTTATATAGTAAACTGATCGTGGGGAAAAGGGCATCATCTTTATCTCCGAGTCCAAAGCTGTGGTCTCAGATTGCGTTTTAACATTTGTAGCTCTTCTATCTTGGTGGAACATTTGAGGTAATTATGGGTCTTACGAGTAATGCTGCTTCTTCTCTCATGGAAAAAGAGGTGGAGATTTCCTTTTTAATGCAGTTCCACAGCTCTTCCCCTTCACAGACACTAATCTTGTATTTACAGACTAGGTTATATTGGCGAGAGCCAACATTCCAGGGTAAATGGTAGAAACGGTCTACATTTCAGTGAATCCTTTTTAATTATATTGTTGGGGATCAGAAGAAAAGGAACACAGCTGTCTGAAGCTCTCACTGCCACACAGGTTCAAGGGCTTATAACTCGCTCAGTCATTATAGCCAAACCAAATGCTTTTTTTAACAAGATGAATTGTGGTGTCGTACAAAACTTTGTGTTCCTTATGCATTTATGTGAATGCACAGCTGAGAAAGTAGAAGGGTGAGCATTTAAAGAAAAAAAGAGAGTCAATCAATGAACTAACAATTCATTCAGTCTTTCAACAAGCAACTATTTAGTGCCTACTGTGTGCCCAGGAGTGTAGTGAGCACCCAGGTCATCCAAATCTAGCTGCGAGGCCCACAGAGAAAATCTCGTCCCTCCCCTCAAGGGGTTTCCGTTTCAGTTGGAAAGAAACAAGAATACAAACGAGTGAAGTGAATACCAAAATGTGACAAAGACTGGGAAAAAAGGAAAAAAAAAAAAAGGCAGGATGGTGGAAATGCCACCAATGTCTTCAGGCTTGCTTAGTGCTGTCCTGGTTTTAGCACAGACA
Source organism: Taxidea taxus jeffersonii (assembly GCA_003697995.1). Taxonomy (NCBI): domain Eukaryota; kingdom Metazoa; phylum Chordata; class Mammalia; order Carnivora; family Mustelidae; genus Taxidea; species Taxidea taxus. Next base: position 1,483 of record ML103668.1, on the reverse strand, counting down.
GTCCAACATCCTGGGAGGCCCCCTCGTTCCAAGCAGACTGGGATTACTGGTCACCCTCAGCATGGGACAGAGAGGTACTAGCAGGGAGTTTCTTTTGGATGGGTGGTCAGGGAGGGCCTCTCTGAGGTGGTGTCATGTGAGGTAAGACAAGAATGAGGCAAAACTGTTGTCGTCACAAATCAGGAGAACCATCAGTATGAGAATCATCCCCTCCAGATGATCCAACTGGGGATTGTTTGCTTGGAGAACATGAGGGAACATGCCAGGAGCATTTTCTCTGGGCCAGACCATGTAAATATTTTATCTTATTTAGTTTACAAACCAAGTGATAGGCATTACTCCTCCATTTAACAAGTAGGGCATAGAGCGATTACTATTGTCTGAAGTCTTGAGGCTCACAAGGAGAGAGTGGGGATAAAATCTTGCTCATCCTGAGTGCAAAGATCTGACAGCTTTTGGGTTAAGCAAGGTCTAAAGGGTGGCATACCTGTTAAAGAACTCAGGATGAAGGGGTAGAAAGAGGAGACTTGGAGTTTCTGCAAATCACATACAGGGTGAGAGGCAAAGAACACAATTTTTGTTAGCATTACTGTGGTCCTATTTATATCTGGGCTCATGTTGCCTATGGACCAATGGGAGGCCTATATCTTTGTCATTATTTAGTTTCTGGCATGTATGTATTCCTTAAGTCTTTTCAGAGCAGACTATGTGTATCATATCTTTGGATATTCCATTGCAACTGACATGGATATTTGCATGTGATATGGAATCCATAGATATTTGCTGAAATGCAAATATTTGGGGATTAGCATTTGTATCCTCATAAATTTCAGATTCTAATTTTAAGTAATTTTCTACAAGAGGATTTCTTGTGATTCGCATCTGGGTTTGGCTAACTGTTTTGGACTTGAAAAGGAACAACGTTTTTTTGCCATAGCCACATTTTAATTCAACCCATGTCATGATTACACACTTTGAAGATATAAATTTATTTAGATTAAAAATAAAAATATGTGAGAAATCAATTTTGAAAAGGAAGATTGAGGACATAAAAAAACTCACTCCTCCATAAAAGCAGTAAGAATATTGGCAACAATCACTAAAAGCAACTTTTTCAGAACTCTGGAAATTAACCAAAGGTTTGTAGTGATCTGAAGAGTGTGTATTCCAAAATCATGGTAAGGATGGTGAATATTGTGGTATTTTAACTTGGTCTCACTCCATTCCACTCTTCCCTGTTCTGTAGTAGCCTGGAAAACCAACAGGTTCATAAGTATGGTAGCTATAAAACAAGTAACCTAGTAGCCACTGAAAGAGAGAAATGGTTTTGAAACTCCTCAAAGGCTCCTTTCCCAGAAAAATGTCACTATTTGACTTATCGCACAGTTTATCTTTATTTGACTTGACTCAAGACTCACTCTGTACAAATATCCTCTTCTCTAGGGTGTTTGTTAAAAACAATCAGTGGGGCCTGGGTGGCATG